>QLPA01000492.1:0-18083 GCA_003313945.1 Lactifluus pinguis
TAGAAAGCCTGGAACTGGGTTGCGAGCTCTTCTGCAGTTTCCTGCGGGGGATCGATGACATATTGCGATGACGATGAGGGCCCTTGCTTTCCATCTCCGCTTCTCACAAAGGGATAGAGTCCTGAGGTGAATTCATGCACATGGTCAACAACCCAGGTCGGAACTCTGGATAATGAAAGTGATTCTTTCATTTCGTTCTTAAGCGACTTGTTCATCGCTTTGCTCACATCCTTGCGCACGATGCATCTGTCTATCGCGTATGCTGGGACCTCTATGGCGTACTCGTGCTCTGAATTCTGTGGTGGTGGCGTAGACGCAGGCGTGGTCGGTGTAGGGGATTTTCCAAAGAGTGAGGCGAAAGAAGAGGAGAGCCGTGAAGTACTGGTCTGAGCAGGCATGCGTTGCCCAGGCCGCGGTGGGAGGGGAGGTCTTGCAACGGCGTGGGGTGGAAGGGGGAGCGAGTTGGTGTAAGCTGAGAGTGTCAATGTGGGGTATGTTTGGGAAATGGGTGGAGAAGGCAACAAAGGGAGAGGCGAGAGGGATGCGAGAGCAGAAACACGGGCTGAAGGCAACAAGAGACCATCGAAATGGTTGGAGCCGGGCAGAAGTGAAGATCGGAAAGTGAGGGTTTCGCTAGGAGGTCGCCCATAAGTCGCCGATGCACTTGCAGGTTGCACTATGCTTACCCTACGAGGACACCTCTCAATCCAGACAATGTGACGAGAGGAATATTGTCTCCGGACGGACTCTCGCAGAGCGCAATATGATCCCTCACAAAGTCAGGCGTGACATCGGTATGCCCTCCGCTCTCGAGAGGTAAGAGCAAGGTAGCCTGAATAATGATGAGAGTGCTGTCCGTTAGCAGAGATTGACAGCAGGCACCTTCCCCACCGCGAGGGCATTCCATATATCTGCCCATTCTTGGTTATTGTCGTGCTCCGCTACGAGCTTTTCCAGCATCTCCCAGCCAACGCTGCTCGTTTCAAGGCCGATCGATTGGACGCCTGCCTTGAGATTCATCAACTGGAGCTTGTTGGCCGCGGTGGATCCGCCTGGCTGTTGCTGAGGAGAAATCGATAGCGAAGACTGAAGGGTCGTTCCTGTGGTGGGTGCGGTGCGATGTCGAGGGGTATACGTGGCATAACGCGTCCCAGCTGTAGTAGTATCTTGCCCATCCGATGAAGTTGGTGCATTGACTGGTGAAGTGGCAGGGGTTGGGGAGAGCAATGGATGAGCGGTAAGAGTCTCTCGAGTAAGTGAAGGGACAGGGGATGGAATACGCTGTATGAAAGCACCCTGGCTACGACCTATGGACCCTGAAGGGAATAGATCGTCGCGTCTACTGGACATTGATCTCGAGGCAGATACAACTGTACACTGGCTGTTGACAAGCGAGCCGCGTGTCAGTGACGATATTCAGACTACTCGATTACGGAATGCTTAACGCTCATTATCATCCATCCATCATTCATGCAAAATGCGGTGAGGACTCATACGAGTCCAAGACTAAGTATCATACTGTAGGTGTGTGATATTTTTAAGGGGACGTGCCTCTGTTGGTTGTCTTGCCTGTCAACCTCCGCCGATAACAGGTACCCGTGAGATATTTGACCCCTATTCAGCTCATTGTTTGTTTCATGAACCTCGGTCACTCATCTATTTGGCGGAATGGATGCCACTCTCATGTCGGCGGAAAATATTGAACGTAGCGATCTCGACAATCATGAGTTTGCACAATATTTCTTTCAACAGTCTGGCACGTATTTCCCAAAGTGGGGGGGTCTTGCCATTTCATTTCTCCGGAAAACTCACCCCCGTTGCGTAGATTTGCCGACATGTCTGTGTTCACCGAGTCGGTGCCGAATCTGAAACAGCGAATCAATCAGTTGCAGACGCGACACACCGCACAACTCGAGAATCTTTATGCACATCAAGCAGCCCAATACCTTGACGAGGCACTAGACCAGTACATGGCGCAGAGTGATGAGGCTAACGGCGGCGGCTATTCGGAGGATATCGATGTTCGTTCTTCTCAAGATTTTTCCGTCGATTCATCTGATCACCTCCCCATCAAAAGGAACTGTATGGTCCGTCTCATCGTGGGAGGACAAGCCTGGAAGCCAGGTTTGATCGCGAGGCCACATTGGTGCGCCTTGCACACGTGGAGACTGTCGCACCGTTACTGTCCAGACTCGCAAGAAAACAGGAAGAAGAAGATTCGCGGAAGCGGCGCCAAATCCAATTTCCTGTATCCGCGGTCGAGTTTTACATGATCCAAGACAAAGAATTACAACAACGCATCTCACGCTTCTTGACATCAGATCCCACTGTTCAAGATAAGATGTTGGGTGAATACGGTTGGGAGTATCAACCACGACATGTACAGGAACTCAAAGAGGCATATGCGAGAGACGTAAGTTGGATCTGATCCATTTCGTATCCTAACCAGTGAATTATTTTTTTCAGCCTGCTTTCAGAGATGACGTCCAGAGAAGGGTAGCCGTTGTCAGAGACCCACGAAGAAAACCGACCTTGCCATAGTTCGCGTAGTACTGTAGCAGTGTGGCGACGCGCTATGGTGACCTATGTCTGTGTATGTTTAGAATGGAATTGGAACACGCGAAGATGTTTCAGGTCGCTTAGCCCATCGTTGGCGGCAAAGGGATGTGTGGGTATCGTAGATTGTTCCTTAGTTACCTCAGTTTGGACGCCTGGCTGCCTCTCTACAGGTATCGGGCTATGTAGACCGCGAGCCGATTATTAGAGGCCACTCTTCTTGTGAATTTATAACTTTTTTGGGTAATGAACAACATGAATTAAGCAATTCTCCCGCGGTGACCGAGACCTGGGGTGTCAAAAGGCAAGATCCGGGGCGGAGGCGGGTAACGCGGCGCAGCTGTGCACGGTCAAGCACAGCAAGTTAATACCTGCGCACACGAGTCCATCTAACATCATACACCCATCAGTTCGTCTCATGGGCTGCCGCTGTCTATACCCCTTGAACCAATCATCGTCTGGTCTCTTTCACAGCTTTTTTGTTCCCTCTCTTTGCCATCCGTTCGGACTCGGACATGCCCGTTCTCCGCCTTTGGACTACACTACGATCTATTCCGCAAGCGACGTGCCTATAAATTGACGACACCACTTTTTCAAAGCCTAGTTACCATTCAGCCTCACTGTTACGTCTTTACGAAGCTTACGCGCGCTTCCGGTTCCTCTTTTCGTATAAACACTCTATAATCGCTACACAAGAATCCACAACCGACTATCCCCCCAAACCTTTTTGCTTTATATCATGCGTACCGCTACCCGTCAATACATGCCTCCCAACGGACGACTCCAGACAGCCAACTTGGTGCGTAGCTGTCGTCCTTGCTTCAGTGTGCCATCGTCTGACGACTCGTGTATGACTAGTCATACCAGTCAGACGTACCCCGCGCTGTTGCAAGCTTAGTTGAGGTGACCAAGCAATTGCAAGAAATGTTGCGTCTGTGGAGTTCATTGCATGCATCCGAAGAGCATGTTAGTGAGGTCTATGTACGCCTTGGCACCGAGTTCAACTCGACCGTAGCTGCGTTTCAAAACTTTGGCATTGACATGAGGTACGCCCCGTTTTTCTAAGCGCCTCCCCCCTAATCGCTTCCCGCTGATGTGGTATGATTCCCTGAAGTGAAATATATCGAATCCCACAAGATTTACGCGCGGTGCTCGAGGCATGCCTCAGTGAGGACCCCTCAGTTCAAACGTTAAACAAATATCTACCCCGGGTGCGGCTAATCATCGCGACATTATTGCGTGGGTTGCAGAGCAAACAAGCTGCATACTGGCAAGCAGTGGGAGATTCCTCGATGCGTCGTTGAAGGAGTATGGTGGTTCACCACACACAAGTTGGCCATTGCTGGCGCCGGTTCACGTCTAGCAAAGATGATAAGTTATTTAGAAATAGAACTGGTAATTATTTGCACTGATTAGTCCGTACGATGTATTAAGCTATTGTGACACGTTCACCCCTATTGTATATTAGCACAAATATTTTATATCCTCTCTACCTGTCGAAGGCCAGAAAATCTTGGAGCGGTGTGGCCTTACTTGACCATTTGACATGCTCGGTGCCAAGTTATGTTATCATAGTTCATGAGGTATCCAATGATACAGTATAAGCGAAGTGAGCGCTATCTCTGGTTCCACCGATCATCAAAGCGCATGGTGTCACAGAGCTTGTACCTCGGTTAGCATTTTGCTTTTCTCGCCTGCTATTAGAAATTAGACGGCGAGAGCAAGAAAAAAAAAAAACTTTGGATCGAGGTGTCAAATTTCGCTGTCTACGAGATTTGATATGTCGTCGGGAAAACGCCTCATGTGTGACTAGACGATGCGGAAGGCGACGTTTCTGATACAAAGCCACTAGTACAGTATTTTTTCTTTTCTTTTTTTTTGGACCACTAGCGCGCTGAAGCCGGGCCGGTAGACAATTCGAAGAAGTCACTTCTTCACAGTTGAGCAATCTTTTTGAATCCGCACCTCGCTCTCCTTCTGTACTGTCCCACTTTGAAAGGCTAATAGTCTGTTAGTGTTAATTTATATTTTATGTGTGCGTTGACATGTCGAGCTGTTCAGTAATCGTACGAAGGGTATAATCCACGACTATGTGGCGCTCTCCTTACAGCAAAGCTGGAATTCTATGAGTGGGATGTGTGGATGTACACATAATATATAGGTAGTAGTAGCTGGCTGCTATTGGTGGGGTCCCAAGGGCGATGGTCGCTTGGTCGCTTGTGCAAGGCGCCGGCAAGCCTGGCGCGTGGTTGGTTCACCCCGTGACATGCGGCCAGTCAGCGACGGGTCACCCGGTACATTGTTCCTCTCAAGACGCCAAGTCTGCTCGCATCGCTCATATATGTTTCGACCATGGTACCCCCCAGCGCAACGTGGTTCATTTTCTCGTCATACGGGTCAACGTGTGGGCCCTTCCCGCGGCACTCGTTCGCGCACCGAAGACGCCCAGCCGAATGAATTCGTGAACAAGCGCCAACGCCGTCCACCGGCTATCACTAGTGTAGCTCACAACCAGACACCGAGGCGAGGCAGTCGAGGGACAGGTCGACCGCCAGTAGCTTGCAGGGACAAACCATTCGCAGTTTGGGATCCTAGCAGCAGATGTATGCGGCGGCCCCCACCCCCGCCGCAACAAAGTAGCGGTTCCGCCGCCGACCCTTGCCTAGGACAACCACCCCTAGCTACCACCACTAGTGGCGGTCCAGAACACGCAACTTCCCTCCACGCCGCAAATGATGCCACACTAAGACTAGACAACTTCATTCCGGCGTCATCGATGTTGGAAGTTCCACCGACCAAACGTCGAAAGCAAGAGAGCCCAGAAATAAATCGTGAACTTCCGACAGAGACGACTTCTTTCTCCTTTGCATCATCTGTATCACCAGTATCGTCAGTCACTCTCGTCGGGGACCACAAGGTGAAGAGAGAACGCAGTGCGTCGCCAGAGCTATCCACAGAATCGCAAGCCATTACGGCCGGGGCCAAGAGATATGCTCCCCTTCCACAAGCATGCAAGAAAATGCAACCGAATTACAAGGCCGCGAGGAATGCGTGGGCAAAGAAAGAGCAGGAGGGGTTGAAAAGACTTGGTTTGAGAGCGGTGCGGACTTTTATCAGGTCTGTACCACACTACTCAGAAACCCTGATTTCTCAAACGTCAAACCCATAGGGAGGATGGAATGGTTATTGACTGGTACGTTCTGTGATGGAATCCGCCATGTCGTCCGATTTTGTTAATAATGTATAAATCGCCTCCCAGGGAGGTCGTTGACTGTCAGCCGGTAGACACGGCTGCTGCTATCGAACGCGCACTGTTGCTTAATGACGCCGCCATACAAACTCCCCCTCGTCAGCGCGTCAAGACATCGTCGCCATCATCACCACGAATCGGGCAAGATCGAGTTCCTGCCGGGGCCGAAATCGACCACCGAGTCACCTTGAGGAGTGGTGATACTGCTGGACAGTCTGGTTCTCGTGCATGCGTCGAGCAAGCTAGTGACCCTTCTCATGGTCCAGGGCCGAGTCAGCAGCAAGAGGGCTTCGCGCGTACAAGTGCCGAATCGCCTGCACGCAATACACCTTCAGATCATTCGCGTCTATCTATTCACCGGAAAACTACAAGCGATGTCTCGATTTTCCCGCCAAGTCGGGCATGGATTACATCTTCAAATCCTCAAGCACCTCCCACGTCTTCTGAATCTCAATCACGTACCACCTCTCCTCGACTCTCACTACCACTCCCCTCACCCTCGCAACGCGCCACTCTACGACAAATATTGCAGCTCAAACAAAGAGCTTCACCTGTACTACTGAAACCAACCGCCAGTTCATCGTCAACCTCGTCCACCCCGCGAAAGTTGTGTCCCTCACCGAAGTCACCCCAAACCGAAAATCCCTCCAGGCAATCAACTGAATCTGCCGCAGATGTTGTCGCCGCAGCAATCAATCAGAGCGCACGTCTCGATCGAGCGGGACCTAGCAATATGCCAGTACCAAGTACGCCCTTGCGTCTATACCAAAAACGTCTGTCACAGTCACCAGCTGTGCGCAGTATCGAACGATCCACAACGCCACCTGGTGAAACAAAACAACAAGCGCGGCGTTCATCGTCTTCGAGGAGATATTCATCACCACCTATCGCGGTTCTGACCTCTGCCTCTGTGGCTTCATCTTCTGAGAACTTGAAAGCAGATCTTGCATCGTCAAGCACTTGCGGCGAGGAATACGACGAACTAGAGCTATCCTACCCTTCCTCCCCGATGCAACCCCCTCGAGAAGCGCTTTTAGAACCACACCCGCCAGCTATCTTACCCACCACGTCGCAGGTGTTCATGGAGCCCGTCGCAGAACCCGCCTCGCAGCCTCCTCTTCTAGGCACTGAGCCTCTTTCGCCCGGAAAACATGCCATGATGCGATCCGCTGCGCTTCACTACCTCGAACGGTACTTCCAGACATTTGACATGGATCCCCATGCGCTCGCCGAGGCGTACGCCCCCGATGCGGTCTTTTCATGTTCTTCGCGTACTCTGTGCGCACAAGGCCACGACGGTATCTTGGACGCTTTGCAGCGGTTGGATTGCGGCGCGCTCTGCTCGGGTGATAAGGTCGAGTACGATGTGACGTATCTTGGACCCAGCATTGGCGTGTTGCTTGTCGTGCTCGGTACCTTTAGTGGCGCACAGGATCGTAATCGGGTCGGCTACACTATGAGTTTTGTACTGCGATCGGTGGGAGAGGATCCGGTAAGGTCGGTGTGGGGTCTTTTTTTTCTGCTCCGCGGTCGAGGAATTTTGCTTACCCTTTTCGCCGTCCTCTTTTTTTTTTTACAGTTCATCCGGGGTTTCGTGGCCGATGGTGGCGAGTGTGCATCAGATGATGCTCAGATAGGTTTTTTTTTTCGGTGTTCCGGTGTTGGAGTGAATGATGGATGACCTAGTTGTATAACTTCGGATATCTCGGGATGATAGGGCTAACTTAACACAGGTCGGTTTTGGGACGCCGGATCGGCGAACGGGCTTCAATGGGAATATTGGATTTTTTGTAATTTGTGATCTTGGAAGCGCACAGGCCACAGCGCCACAACACATCCGCCAGGCCTGTGCATGACTTGAGTTTGAAATCACGTCCGTGGTACCCGTGACTCGGATGAACTCGGAGTTGCTGGGTGCGGTTATCAGCTGGATATCTCCTACTGATAAGGCCTTTTGGTTAAGTTATTGTAGGTATGGAGAGTAATGCAGTGTCGGGATATAATAATGGCTCTTGGGAGAAGATGCTGGATGCCGATGGCGGAGAAGGATGGCCATCGTCACCAGTGCCCTGAGGGCAACCCGAACTAGATCACGGACACTCTCCCCGTTGGAGGTGCACACCAGGCCGTTTTTACGACCCTGCTACAGTGTTACTAAAATTTGAGGCCAACTTGCAGATCGAGCGCGCCCGCTCGTAGTCTCATCTCGTGCACTTTATTTTTTTGACGACTCAATCGGTAGCTATATGGATAATTTTTACTATGGACTGTGCACTACAGTCACGGTACTCCAAGGGAATCAGTTTATTGCCCATTTCATTTTCCATTTTCACGCGCGTCCCTTTATCTCGCCCACTCGTTTTCGTTTCGTCTATCTACTCGAGGATTTAATTATTTCTCTATGAAGAGCCCGAGTGACTTGCTAAGCGTAGCTGTACAGTAGAGCGCGCTGAGCGTAGCGCCCGACATAGAAGAGCGGGCCGGAAAGCCCAGACCTCGAACAGTACTTGAACTTGTTTCTCATCCTCCAATGGCCCTCCCAACCTACGGCCGCGTGCTTCTCGATACAACTGCAGGCGACATTGATATAGAATTGTGGTCCAAAGTGCGTCGTTGTCATTGGATTCTTTGGCTGTCCGCCTAAACTTGAAGCTCTACTAACCCTCGGTGTTACTTTTTGTGATTTTCGCCGAACAGGAAGCTCCAAAAGCATGCCGCAACTTTATCGCATTGGCCATGGAAGGTACATAACAATCGTCGATGTTCGATGGTCGTTGACCCTTTATTTTGCGGGGGAACAATACAATATAGGCTATTATGACGGCGTCATCTTCCACCGGTAAGTGGATCAAACCCTTTTCTTTTTTTGTTCATTAACGCCGTCTTTCTCAAAGTGTGGTCCCCGATTTTCTAGTTCAGACGGGCGACAGAACGGGCACGGGCGGCGGAGGCGAGTCCTTCTTCGGAGGTGCGTAAAGTATAGTCGCTAGGCACGCCCTGCGTTCGCGTGCGCGCGACGTACGACTTGAAAACCGATAATAGAACAATTCGAGGATGAGATTCACCCGCGTCTCCGATTTGCGCATCGTGGACTTGTGGCAATGGCTAACAACGGCGCGAAGAATTCGAATGATTCTCAGTTCTTTATCACGCTCGGTGCGTTTGCCCCTCGTATCTACCCGCTTCCTTGTCTGAGAGTGAGCGTTTTTTTTTTTCGCCGGGTGGCATAGATCGGGCAGATGAGCTTCATGGTAAACACACGCTGTTCGGGCGATGTGTAGGCGATACAATATACAGTGTGTTGTCATTCATGCTTTTCCCTGTTTGATATCGTTTAAATTGTGCTCAAATTTCAGATGTGATGAAGATTGGTGCGATGGGTATGTAGTTTCAGGCGTCATTAGGAAGTGAACCGGTATATATGGTTTTACTCTAGAACTCGATGACAGTGGGCGACCTCTCTAGTGTGTCTTCAACTAAAATCTCCTCCTTATACATCGTGACGTTCTCTGTCATGAAGCCCCCCCAAGGTCAAGAGTGTGCGAATTATCGACAACCCGTTCGATGATATCGTACCGCGGATAACGGCTGAAGAAAAGCGTGTACAACAGCGTGCACGTCAGGCCGCAATTCGGGAACGGGAAGAGGCGGCACGCCGAAAGGGCGCGAAAAAGTGCGTGTTACTCCAGGCTCTTTTAGATTTATACGGGGTGCACTAAGCGAGTTCCAGAGACACCAAGTTATTAAGCTTTGGCATGGATGCAGATGGGGAAGAGGATGAGCCCGTAGTCCTCAAAAAGAAGAGCGTCGTCCGCCCAGATTGTGAGTGATTGAGTGATCGATATCATGGTTTTTCCCTGAGCCGATCGATATTCGTTCGCAGTGGCTGAGAATCCCGATCAGCCTAGGATGCCCGTCCTGGATGTGAACACTTTGAAACCGGAGAAAGTTGTTCGTGGGGAAGTGGTACGCGAGTCGGTAAGTCCTGGATTGGTTGATGTCGGACCATACGGCGAAACACACGCATCGTAGGATACAACAGCCTTCAAATCTAAGAGCCAGGATTTATTAAAGATACGGGAAGCGCATCAAAGAGAGAAGGCGACCGAGAGGTACGTATCACAAACAAGGTCATAGTCGGGGATTGAATGATCTCCTTCGTAACAACAACTGACGGGGCATTAGCTCTGCACGGCAGACGGAGATCGAGAAAATGGAAGCTGATATTAAACGACTCGCACGGAGGCGAGATGGCGAGGACAGCGAGGAAGAACGGAGGACGAAGAAAACGAAGAACAAGTCAGAGCTTGAAGAGGAACTAGCCAGATACGAAAAGGGGCGGGGAGCCCATCGGAAAGGACAGAAGAAGGACGAGTCAAACGTCCTGGCAGCGCTGGCGGGTTTCAGGAGTAAATTACAAACTGCGATGGTTGCAGGAGACGAGGAGACGAAGGATGAGTCAAAAGGCGATGCTTCGCCAGGAACAGAAGGAGTTGAGATTGAGGTGGATAATGATCTGGGATTCATGGGACACTTGCTTCAGTTTGCAAAAGGTAACGAAGAAGAGGTTGAAAAGGCAGAAAGAGAATATGAGGTAATCGATCCCCGTGCTCGCGGTGCGCAGGCGCGGCAAGAAGAGCGAGATCGGAAGCGGGCTGCGGTTGCGGTTGCGACAAGAGGACGGCGACGATAATATATTAAATAAATAATTTTTGTGTTTATTGTGCTGTGTAAGGGGGTGGCTATTGTATACTCATTGGTGGCCTCGCTTTGGGCTGGAACGGTCCGCCCGAATCGTTCATATTTCTTCTCATCATCCCATCCCGTCCCGTATAGCCCTACCCCCTTTTTCCTTCCCCTACATACACTTCCTCCTTCGTCCGCTATTCCTCATGGCCACTAAAGCTGCTTATAAACGCGTGCGTCTTTTCTTCTTCGTCACTTTTCCTCACCCGTTCACTCAAACGTGCAACGTCAGCTCTCAAAGGAGTATGTTGCCATGCAGAAGGAGCCACCCCCTTTCGTTTGGGCTGCTCCAGACGAAAAAGACATTTTGACTTGTGCGCTTACCTCTCTCACACGTTACAACCTTGAAATCTTACCCCTCCTCTTCTACAGGGAATTATATTATCGTAAGACTGCTCACCTCACCTACTATCCCGGCTGACACATCATCACCCCCTCCCCTCCCCTTCTAGCATGGTCCACCAGATTCTCCCTTCGTTGGCGGCGAATATCATGGCGTGCTCTTGTTCCCATCCGAGTATCCATTTAAGCCACCAGGTATCAAGGTCCGTCGCCTTCTCTCAGCGTTTTTGGACCCCACGTTGACTTTTAGCGCCCGTAGATGTACACACCCTCAGGTCGTTTTCAACCAGACAAGAAGATCTGTTTCTCCATGTCAGACTTTCACCCTGGCTCCGTGCGTCTCATCCCTCGGCCCTCCACATCCTTGATCCTGATCACATTATTACGTTTAGTGGAACCCTGCGTGGAGCGTTGCCACGATGTGAGTCTAGCTTGCTTCAACCACACCTTGTGTCGCATTGTTCTACAATCCTATCCTGACACAAACACCCCCTTTAGATTGACCGGTCTCGTATCATTTATGCTTTCAGACGAGATGACCACTGGCTCCATAACGACCTCGGACGCAGATAAAACAGTTTATGCTAGTCGAAGTCACGCCTGGAATTTGCAGCAGAGGAGGTTCAGAGACGCTTTTCCCGAGGTGAGCACACACATCCGGCCTCGTCGATCCCTGTGCCCTACCCCAGACATTGTCCCTCCTCGATGTACTGGTTTTGATAGGGCGTCGGAAAGTTCCGGTGATCCCCTATTGTTACTGATTTGTGGGCTTCTTTCCCTCCAGTATTGCACTCTATCTCGCCGACCATTGCCGAACATGGGTGAGAAGGAACGTGGCTCGCCAGAAACCGCATCATCAACATCAACATCATCAGCAGATTGTCCTGCTTCTCTTATGGCCGCGGCATGCCTACCCTCAAGTCCCACGCCCAAAATAGGGCTCCCAGCACAACCTTTGGTCCTTGCTCCCAAGACTGGGGGTATCATACGTCCACGGAAGGGACGTGCCGTCTCCACGACTGGAGCGGGAGACGGCAGTCGTGGTTGGGCTGCCACTTGGCGACAGGTCGTATGGGACAAGTGGCGTTGGGGTGTCCTTATCGCTCTGGCCGTGATCGTCTCTCGTATCACGACAAGTGCATGATATTGCCTCCGATAAGCGTATCCTCGGCTTTGAAATGTCCTTGTTCTTCCAGACACGACAGTTTCTCATCCACTTACGACGCTCGTTCGTGTTTACTTGATTATTAGATCACGTCTCAAACGGTTGTCGCATTTTAATCAGGACGTGTGACCACCCACACCTTTCCCCTCCTTCTTTTCGCTTGTTGCAATCTCCTTTTTTTTTCTTTTCTTAGCGTTCTTATGCTATCAGTGTACAAGTGTTATGTGGAAGCGTTGGAAATTAATTCATGTCAGTTTCCGTCGCAAATTTAAGGAAGGTCCAACTAGAGTAAACATGATTAGAATACAAGCCCTAGCCAGAACTTGACCCATCACCGTCGATCCACAGCCTCCGAATCGGTGCGTCAATACCTTGTACCAGCGGTTCGACTTTGCTCCAAATTTCGAGCGCGACATCTTCACGATCCTGTCCCGCATCGATCGTGACCCACCCGTGCGTCTCGTTCCCCATACTCTTGAACAACGCACGCACGCGGGCCTGTAGTGCCTCCTTTTCATAGCGTTCCTCACCATATCCACCCCGCTCCGCCGCCTGTTCCGGCGGGAGATCGAGAAAGAGGGTGAGATCGGGTGCGGGTAAAGAGACGTCGGGTGCGCGACACCACGCGAGCGGGAGACCCTTGGCGGCGGAAAAGACGACGCCGGAGAAGGCGTAGCGATCACAGAGTACCGTAGTGCCCGCCAATAGATTCGCCTCGAGCGCGTTGGCGGATTCCCATCGGTTGGCGGAGAAGAGGAGGTGAATCGCGCGGTCGTCTAGATCGGACGTCCCGCGTAGGTACGCGTCGATTAGTTGACCCGTACCCGTCGTACGATCTAGGGACGGAGGGCCACATATAGGAAGATTTTTTTAAAGCAGTGAGAAGTCACTCACCGGGGAATTTGCGCCGGTCGATGGTAAGACCGGTTTTGGAGAGACGAGAGGAGAGTAGGTCTGTTTGTGTTGTCTTTCCTGACCTGTCAAGCCCCTCGATGACGATGAATGCGCCGCGGACCATGTAATGTTGGTTGGAAGGAATGTCCGTGATAAGAGTGGATCGATAATCTATCTGCAAAGGACATCATCGTCATCATCATCTCGAGCCCGGCCAACCCCGAATGAGTGTACTCGTTTCCGAGGTTTCTCAATACGTTCCATTCAATTGCGACCTGCCAATTCTTTTTTGCATTGTACCGAAAGGTCTTTTGCTTTTTGTAACGTTGCGTTCCCCCTGCTCATAACAGGTCTAGCGCCGCGGATCTACACAAGCAGGAAAATAAAAAAGAAATTTTGCTTCCGACAGACGCGATTGTTTACGCAAGTCTATTGTATGACGAGTTTCACAACGTTTTGGTATTTTTTCCCATGCTGCCATCTACGCGTTTTTGTATCCTAGGTCCGATGACGACTTTTTACCCCAGTCACGAGGTTCTCTTTTTTTTTGTTATTCTTGTCGTGCCTTGGTGCCGCAGCTTGGCACGCTCTTCTCAGGGCTGCGCAACCTACTCTATCTTCCTGGACCTCCTTGCTCTTGCCCACATTGGGTTTTGTTTGGGTCTCACGACCGACGTGTCAAGTTGACAGGCATTGAGCTCCGCTCTTCCCACAGCCAGGGCACTACCTCTCTCTAGAACTCGTGAAGCCCACGGTCCATCAATCAAACTTTTGTAAAGACGCCCAATCACCCGCCCAATCTGAGTTACAGCTGTTGCCCATTCGTTGTGCCAAACGCTCAAAGTCCGGGTTGAGACTCTCCGGCGCCGCCACATTCGGTTTGGCTTTTGGTTGTTGATGCGGGTCCCGACTACCATTGAACAAAAAGAACACGTCAACGTTCCCATGTTAGATGTTTCTTGTTGTTCTTTTTTTCCCCTTGAAAGGCGGTTACACGCTGCGTTGTCCCAGGCACTGAGGTCCTTACCCCTTGTCGGGGTTATTGCCGCGAGGGGGGCTGATGACGGTCGCTCTCCACCTTGATGAAGGGTTCGGCGAGGGTTTCAGTGACCCCCTATCTTATCTTTGCCACCTCACCCAACTCTCCAAATCCGCCATGCATGTCGTACTCCAGTGGTGATTTCAGTTTAACGACTTGAATGGTCTCGGGCTCGCTCTATTGCCCTTGACCCCTCTCACGGTAACCAACCCCCCCCTGTGGCGGGTGCTGTATGCCCTCAGGTATCGCACGGTCTCGCGTCCCACACCCCTAGTTACGGACAAAGTTGCTGGTCTGGAGCCCTACATTTATGGGTGTGTCTCCCGACTTTCTCAGCCTGTCATCCCCAGCATTCGACTTGAGCTTCTCGAACACACCACCGCACCGACTCGGGTGATCCGCTGTCTGTTATAGCTCTTTTCACATCATGTGCTTTCACACACATGCTCTGCTCACATATGCTGGTGGAATTTTCTTTTGGCCCTTGCCATGTAACCAAAATCGTAGAGAAAGTTCAAATGCCAAAAATTGAACATGTGATAGACCCTGCGCAGACATGTGCATGAATCAGAACACTCCCGCAAAAACCTTCAAGGAAAATCATCGCATGTGACCTTTGGTGGATTTCGTCTCGCCTTCCGCCTGTTTTGTTGCCATAATGACCGGGACAAGACTTTCGCCAATCATCATTGCATGATAACTAAGTCAGTCGGCAAACGGACACCTCCATCCTTCTGATCTTCGTCCATCGTAGTTCATGATCGCAATCAACCCGTCCGCCACTTCGGGTTGATTGTGATCATGAACTGCGGTGGTGCCGCGCTCTGCCCCTGTTCATTGACACGCCTTCAGCCACCGGCGTGCGTCGGTCAACGGGACGCGGGATTCATTGAGTTTCCTATCAGCGTGTGTGCACCGCTCCGTGCCTCACTCGGCTTCCTTTCATGTGCCTCACCAACCTTTATATCGCCAATAGAACAATGCACACTCGGAACGAATCGCACGGCATTGAAGGGGTACTGTACGCCTCAAGCATTCGGAACTCCTAGTAGTCTGTCAAGGTATGTTTGTTACTTTCAGGTGAGACGGTGAGACGTCCTTTCGTCGTCGTCGTCCATGTACGCTAGAAGTCGAGCTGTCGAGCTGAGCTTAGAAATTGACAGAAAAAACACTTCGCTCGGCTCGGTTAGTCCGCCACCGCTGTGTCCCGCGTTTCTATCAGTCCCTTAGTTTATTCGGTGTCGGACTGCTGAGGTCGCTTTGCACTACAGGGCTGTAGTCCCTGTGTTCGTCGCTTCGTTTCCTGACCGGATAAGCAGGTTCTAGCTCAATCATTTCTCTTGACGTTGCTATGAATGTCCATTCTTATGTTGTGGAGCAGAGTAGTAGATTGAATCAAAAACCCACCCTTCGCCCTGTTCAGGGCATCATCCCCTTCATTAAGGGCTTACTGAATACCATACCATATAAGCCCAAGCGCAGCGTTTATCAACGGGTTTTTTTTTTGGGTGCGGTCAACCCTTGGATACTGAGTAGCTCCGCCGTATCTCCTGCGTGTTCGAGTTACGCCACTCGCCTGGCGGGGAAATCCACCGAGGGTAATTACGTCCACCCTTTAGGTGGCGTATCAAAGCCCAAGAACTCAGAAAAGCGGACCTTCAATGGCTCTATTCCATTTCGTGACAGCTCTCTGGTAACTTAATCAGTTTGCCGTTCCCATCCCCTCCTCCCTACTCGGTGATTTGTTGTGGGTCCTCCGACTTGTTACTGATGTGCCCCTTCACTCTATGGAGAAAACTTGGGATTACCAACCCCTTTGATTTATCAACTTTATATGAATGACGTCCTCAGGCCCAGACGCGATAATTTTAGCTGTGTGTGAATATTCACTCCCAATTCTGAGTTCATCATTTCTCAAACTTTTTTTTTTTGCATGAACCAAACATCCGCCAGTTTACACGTACAGCCTCATCATAGATGGATGATTCTCAGCTGGAAATCCAGCGCGTTCCATGACTCCTAGGAAAAAGAATAATGAACCATGTGCTCTGCGTTAATTCGTTTTCTATCGATCTACATTTCGGAACTGCCGTCTGAGCCGTTACTGAAATTAAACGAATGCGCTCGACCCCCCATTCTTCTATCCTGTTAAACCCGTCCGTCGCCTTCCTTTTTACGTCCAACAAGGACAAGGACAGTTCATTTTTCCCGATGACTGCGGACTACGGTACGGCTCCGAGTGTTCCTAAGAGCAGATGACACTAAAACGGTGTCGCAGGATTCACACACTGAAAGCACCTCACATGTCCATCGTGTTCGGCGTTTACTGCGCGAGGGCAGATTCATATTTCTCATGCGGAGTTACTCGCGCAGCCATCGACCGCAGCTTGTCTAGCTGTGGTCCTATCAAGGGGTCATTTATTCCCATCTGTAACTGACTGGTCCCTTACTGAAATGTCACAGGCAACATTTGGGCAAATAGACACCTGTAGGCGCGCACGAGTGCGCCCTACACGCTCTCACCCCTCGCATTTATTCTCTATTCGTTACTGTCACACTTCCTCTCTCCTTTAAATTACCCACCTTTCCAGGTACCGTGCGTATCTGCAGGAGAGAGAGACAGATAAGGAACCCGCTGAATAAACAGCCTGAGCAAACCAGCATAAAGATCCCTTTTACCCACGTGTACGCACGGGACAAATTCGCTGATTTTGAATTTATCTAGGCCTCGTTGCTAAAAGCCCCTGATGAACGCATATGGTCACACCCATCCCTGTAAGCGTGTCTGAGCCTTCTTGCAAAGCGATTCGATTCGACCTTAACATTCTGACAGCCTGGCTTCATAGTCGACAATCCTCATAATCAAACACGGAAACATGATATTCTGACCTCCTTAAGAACAGAGGCTATGGGCAAAGAGACTTGGATTCCCGGAGAAATCGTTAAGTTCCCGCAGTTCCCGGGGTTTAATCCCACCGCAACGGTATCATAGGGGTACTTTGTGCCTTAGGCGCTACTCCACAGCCTTCACAGCCTGCTGGGGTCGAGAATGGGTATACTGTATCTCTACGTCCGACATTCTAGAATGACTCGGAAAAAACGCGCGCCAGTCTCGCCCATCACTGCAGGACTTGCCATTCTCGGAAATTGGCTTTCGCCGTACCTAAATGCATCCAAGTAAAGCACAGGTCCCAGCTCCCTACAGCATAATAGTAAAAAAAACGGGAATGTCACAGCCAAGGCACGGATAGGAGTGGCCTGAACAAGACGCTCGAAACTGGACGTCTCCCATGCTAAGGGACCTGTTACGCCGACAAGACCGCATGACATGACCCCGTATGACGCGGGTCGCTCAGGTGCTTTTTTTGCGCGCGGGACAATACGGGGAGTTACGGAGCGTTACGGAAATTATGGGACGTCAGCGCTCAGCTGCTCCTGCTCAGCTGCTAACGGAGTGCTTACACGCCCTAGGATCCGGCAAGATTTGCCTCATGTCCCGTGTCTTAGGGTTTCCCGCACGTCAGTTTGTCTGGCGGCGCCACAATCGTTTCCCAGTCGCCAGAAATCGAAGCGGAAGACAGACCAACGAGTAAGTGAAAGAAGAGCCCCTCCTTCCCCCCAACCTGCATCTGTCTATCTTTTAATGACAAACTGATAAATACCATATCGGTCTTTTTTTGAATGGGTCTGGGAAAGCCAATTCACCGTTTTTAACCATAATAGCCGTTGGGAGTTCGGACCGGTCTCCACCGTACTTTTTCTCATGGGAAAACGAGTTTTCGACAGGTGATCGGGCTCGTTTGTCTTTACACCTTGAAATAATATATTTTTTACCCAGGAGTCTTTGCGCCTGGCTATGCCAAGCTTGCCGTTTAGGCGTGCGGGACTACGGCGCCAGGCATGTATGTACTCGCAGAGTAAACAAATGCCGGCCATGGGCCTGGCGCCCGAATAAGCGCGCGTTTGCGTTCACGGGTTCTGAGAGAATCTTGCTACTCTAGGGATTTTGTCATGTTGTAGGGGCGGGGGGGGGTGACATGTAGGATACAGCTCTGATACGCATGTCCTAGTAGCCCCCAACTATAACACAT
>QLPA01000492.1:18143-32280 GCA_003313945.1 Lactifluus pinguis
TACAGCTCTGATACGCATGTCCTAGTAGCCCCCAACTATAACACATAAACCTGCACAACATGGAGTAGGTTCCGAAATAACGCCACATACAGTTCCATATCAATATTTTTTTGCTTTTTTTTATTTAATTTTCTAGACGTGTCACACAGCCCCTATGCCCTGTTTCTGTGCAGTAAGGCCGTCATCTTCGGATGGATGATGTGACTGAGGGTCTGCAATTGCCTGTGTGGCGTGAAAGAATCGAGAAGGGGTGTATCATCATCACATGTGCACTGCTTGGCGATGGGATGCGCATAAATTATTATTGTTAAACTTCAAGTTTACCCTCTGTAGGCTTATCCGAATGCCTCTTTCATCGCAACGCCGCACGGCAGAAGCTTGTACTGTACTGGCCCAAGGATCTTATCCTTGACGTGGCGCCCGTGGTGTGATGGGCCAGCTGCCAGCCCCAAACACGTGTTTACTATAGCGTATTCCTTTTTCTTCCTAAAACTTATTGTTGTTGTTCTTTCCCCCATCATTTCCGAAAACCTAAGAAAAAGGGAATATTGAAGCAAACACGGCCAGGGCCAGCTTTTCGCCCGAGGATCCAAATCCGATACAGTGGATTTTGAGACTTTTCCTCTCAGTATGTGTGTGTGTGTGTGTGCGTGCCACATTTAGAGACGTATTGTACCTCCTTGTACCCGGCATGGAAGGGGAAGGATGGTTGTTATTCCAGGAAACCGGTCATCGGTCGTTCAATTGGTCAATCACCACCACATCACCACCATTTATTCCAACCCCACTACGTGCATCATATCGGCTCTTCCGTAAAAAATTCTGTTCCTTCGTGTTCGCGTTGCCGGGGAGTGGCTTGATTTTAGGACGATGTCCTACACCTTGAGACCTCGTGTACTGTACGCGCGTCCGGGGGCTGGTGGGGGCTGCGGATTCAAACGGCATATAGTATTAGTACATACACCATTCCACGGCTCTTAATTCCGGAAGTAGAGAACGTCATGGTGAAACGCCCATGGGGTGAGAAAACGTGGGGGGTTGAGTTCTGGCGGCGGCAGAGGAGAATAAATTAAAGAGGTGATAATTAAACTCGAAAGCGCGTTGTTCTTGGCCCCCACACCTACTTCCATTAAAAAACAGCCACTACTGGTGAGGTGTAAGTTCAGTCCATTTACAAGCTTTTTTTCAAGTTGTGTTGGTGTGCGTGCCAAGGATAACTTAACTTTATTATATGGTACATACAGTACGGTGCCCTCTGACTGACTGATGGTGATGAGCAACTCCGACCTTTTGAATTCGGACTCGGATATGGAACGGAACGCAATCCCTACAAACGACCACAACCATAAATTCCCACCAGGTGCCAAAAGGGGTGCCATATGCACGACACAAGGACCGGCGTGTGACACACACCTCTCTCTGTCTCTGTTTACCGAGTAGTGGGCTATGGGAACAGATCTGTTCGTTCATGGGAACGAGCTCCTACCTCGTCATTCCATGATATATTATTTTTATTATTATTTGGTTGATGGGCGTTTGGGGGGCAACCTCGGCTCCGACTACCAAGGGCAGGGCTGCTGCAAAAAACAACACCAAGGCGTTGCACCGCACTGCACCGCACCGCATGACCCGTTGGATTGCGTTTTCCACTCGCTCGATGTATCGTCAGCGGGCGCCTCGCTATGTCCATCATGACCGTGCAGCCCGCCATCGGTCCAGTCATGATACCACCTCACGGGATCCCTCTCTCGGCGTCTCCTTCCCACCCTCTCCGGGTTGTCCCTGTCATGTCACGGTCTATGTTATTTTTTAAATTATTTCTTTTTCATTAAAACACGGAGGAAACAAGGAACGCGCCAGCGCCGTCGTGCTATTTATTTACTTTTTCGTGTGCCAACCAAACCAAAAAAGCTGTGCCCTGGCACACATAAACACATATCCCGATACCCAAAAAAATAAAATAAAAAAACATAACACAAAACACAAAATCTTTCTCTTTTATCTCTCTCTCCTCCAAACCCGAACAGGACAAAGACAAGCTCCGTCGTTTATTAAATTTCAACCCGGATAGTTCGTGGGAAGGTTGACGCTGGATTGAGTAATAAGACCCTAATGTTGAGACTATTCCTGATTGAGGGAAACCAATTTATGTGTTGTACAAAAACACACACGTGTGCGGTTCCGATAGTACTGTATTGAAAGTGGTGAGCGGGTGTCTCTCTTCCCCTGGTGCACCGGAAATAGACGGGCGCAGTGGCTGGCGGCGGGCGCCTGTGGAGATACACAGATGACAGTTGAGCAGATCGGTCTTGTGGGCGAGACATGTTCTCACCATCTAACCGTTTCATCGGGAACTTCGATCACGCTTGTCTGTTGCTGATCCCACGGTCTCTCTGGAGCTAGGGTAGGGTATCATGATATATCCAACCCCGGCGATTCGTTGGAATTCCGTTGATCTCTCTTCATTTTTTTTTTCACGGGATGCGGTGTGGATGGGGACGGTGGAGCCATCCGTGGTAACCCTCGGGACCCACTTCCCGACGCGGCACTCCGAGTTCACACGCACACGTGGAAAGATAAAAAAAAGTGTCTGTTTATATTATGGATTATGGAAAGGATATCGTAGCTCGATGGTACATATACAGCGTTTTAGCGTATCAATGTAATTGCGGGATGGTGATGGTACAGTGCAACAAGGGGGGCCAATGAATCAGGCTAGATGCTCTCGGGTGAGTAAAAGGAGTTGATCGGATGCCGGCAACCGAGCCGAACTGTGAAGGCGTCATTGTAGGCGGTGCATGAGAACGGGTCGGCGCGTAACCGGGTAACGCGCAACAAAGGGGGGTAGGGGGTTGAATAATGCAATAGGCCCAACATTAAACTGATGGCAGCATTTATTCCGGAAGTGAAAGGGACCGGAACGATGGGCGGAAAAGGGATACCAACAGGCAGTGTTGGGAGCACCAGCTCACTATCCCCGGTAAGCGAGGAATGATTTCAAGAATGGAATCGGTTACTCGAAACCGTATTCAACAGCGATGCGACAGGCCTCGTTGGTCTTGCTGGTAGAAGCATGCTGCCTTAGGCTAAGCGGGGAAGAAAAGTCTTCATCACAAGCGGGACAAGAATGTGCGCTCAACGTAGAGCGAGGGGACTTGCGCGGCGTGTGAGAGGTCTAAGGGGGGGTAGGGCGTGAGAGGTGAGTGAAATGGAATTCATAAAGATAGAAGCGTCGATGGGAAGGACCTACAATTGAATCGCAGTCCCTCAAATCATCATCATCGGGTGTTTTTCGATTTTGGCAAGGGGAAGCGGGACAAGCTACATTCGATGCATGAGAAGCGCGGTAGGGGAAAGGGAGAGGGGGGAGGGAGGGAGAAGAGGTAAGGGTAAAGGACGAACCTAAAGCAGTATCATTCTTCGAGTAGACGGCATCACGCCAAAGGCTAACACGACGTTGACGAGTACGATACGTGTCATCAACCGACGGGTCACGATCGGTAAAGGACGGTGGCATAGGAGGAGAACCGTCCTGCTCCGCGGAAGAGCAATATGACGAGGCATCGGACAAAGAAGAAGGAGAGGAAGAGTCATAGGCAGAGCTATCCGATTGGGAGTCTGAATAGGATGAGGACGAGGAGGATATTCGGGAGGGAGTGTACTTGTTCTGATTTTGTTGAGGGGGTGGTGGTGATGAGCACTCTACGAGTTGAATGATCTGAAGTGAGCAAGGCTGGCGGACGTATAGAGGGACAAAGTCCTTTGTAGGAGGGTAGATATCGTCATTGAACATGATGAGGATGGGAGGGGTGGTGATCAAGTCGAGTGAATCGGAAGGGGATGGGAATGGGGAGTAGCGGGATGAGGGAGGTCATCTAAAGTACCCAGTCGTTTTTGAGGGAAGGAACCAAGAAGGGCAATAAGACACAAGAGAGGGCAACCCAAACCAGATTTCCCTGCGTAAGATCGGCTCAGATCCCATCTACTCTTTTTCCTTTTTCAGTGTGGTTCCAATTCGGCGTGAGTAAGCGGACATTTCGCGGCGCGATTCTCACGCCCTTGAGCCATGGACCGTGTTTTTCCAAATTTATGTTTAGAAGCAGAAACATGATCATCACCAACTCTCTCCCTTGCGCCAACTTTCCCAAAATAAAAAAATTTAAAAATAAAAAAAACTTTTTTTTTATTGTTTTTCCCACACAACTAACCCTAAGCCTAGCTTCCCTTCCCTATGGACGCATCGGCCCAAGCCACTTCTCCGCTGCCTCGAATTGGTCAAGAAGTTCAGGTAACACAGCTTGCTCACTATGCAGCTGCCTCATGGCAGTCAGCGCCTGAAATTTCCGCGTCAGCTTCCGAACATGCATCCTCATATCGCCTTCAAACTCACCACGTCCCAGAACCGAAACCCGCGTTCGACTTCCATTCGCGGGTGCTTCACCCCCGGAAATGTCTCCTCGCAAATCTCGAGCGCCATCGCCTTTGCCTCGCGTACTCCTTCTGCATTTGGATCAAGCACACGTTGCTGATTATTTAGATGCGTCAATGCATCCAAATACACCTTTGCCAGCACACCGAACCCCGTGTTCACTTCACCCTGGAACGGCAGTGATAGGGCAATGTCCAACAGGTCGTCTCGAGCTCGCCGTGCATCAGACCGTAGGAGCATGTTCAGCGTAGTCACCTCGAGAAGCGTTCGAAGCGCCCGAGACAACGATCGGACAAACGAGTTGAACACCAACAGTTCCCGTGACAGTGGCGCAGACCATGGCACGGGCTATATCAATTCAACCATCGTTACCCCATAATTACATCTCTCACGGCGGACATAAAAACACACCTTGAAGTTTAGCGGGACGATGCTAAGGGTACGCATGACCAGCAACATGCACGACTTCTCACCATCTGCCACGCATCGTTTCTCCATCAGTTACTCCATCCTGACGTGGGAACAACCACGACCGCCAATAATCACCACGTACCTGTGCCGAAGCTTGGGCCTCCACTAAAGGCTCTTCCAGACCATAGATGCCCATGCATTACCCCGGCCCTAACCAACTCGAGAAATAGGTAGAGAGAATCTTGGAACTTGTCATTCAGCCGCGCCTGCCGGATTGCCGAGTGCATGGCCCGCGCCATCGGTGAATGATCATGCGTCTTCAACAGGAAACTGTCGTGAGGTGAGGGAGACGACAAGGGACCGCGGCGCGAACCCCGATGAGATATGTGAAAGAAAAAAAAAAGGATCAAGGTTAGTGTCACAGCCGCGCATCAGGTGCTATCGGCGCCACAAGCGCCAAAGATATAGCAATCCCAGGGCGGCGGGAAAATACGTACCCTCGGAGCTCAAAGAAACGCCAAATCACGTTTGCGACAATCTCATCCTTCTTTTCAAGCGGCACGTTCGTCGCTCCTTGTCTGACTCTTGTACGGGCAGCCTGTCGTTCTGTGGCGGTCGCTCCTAAGCAAAGCGCAAAGTCGATCGTCGAAGACTGTCAAGGCGATGCCTGTCAGTGGCGATTTCGCATTAATCAACGAATTCCGCTAACATTTTGCCCGCGAAGCTCCTCTTCAACAATTGCATATGGAACATGCCAACCAACTACACGCTCGGCGAGCTGTGCGGTCTGCTGTGACGTGTGTAACACAGATTTATTGGAGGGTGCCGAGTGCTCGAACCAGAACATGCCGGCGACTTTCCGGTTAGCCCAGAAATTGTGCGCCACGCTGCTAACCAGAGCGAGAGCAGTCGCACGAGGACCTGTCTGCCCTTCTGTGATAACCTCCTTGACGAATCGTCTGTATTCGTTCGTCTCTCCGTTATCTAGAGGTGGATGCTCGATAATCTGCCCGCTGGCCAGCCATACCAATGGTTGCGGGCTCATGAGCCCGCGCGATAAGTAGAAGTAGATTTCATCCGGCAGACGGTGAGTGAAAATCTCGTGCAGATCTGTCGGAATGTCGGCCGCAGTGGGGTGATGTGGGTGGTGATTGCCCCCGTGTGGTGGGTTTGGGGAGGGGAGGGCGAGTGGAAGGGGTTGGACAGTGCCCTCGACGGATAGAATGAGAGAGTATCTGACCATGGATCGCGTCCGTGCGTAAGTATCTTGATATTGTATGGATTTTACGGCGGGATGATCGGCATAAACTAATACGGCGGCATGCCCGGATTTGTAGAATTTGACCATGTCTACCGTCGCCTTCAAAGCCTGTTCGTGAACAGTGGGTGGGAATGGTTGAGCGTAGTCGAATCCGACCAGGATACCGATATCAAGGAAATGATCTTCGGAAACCCCGAGGTCGCTGAGAATCGACTTTTTGGATGTGAATGTGAACGTGGGTTCCGGTCCAGTGAGATTTACGGAAGTGATGAGTTTGTCAACACCGGGATATAGAAGGGTATCGGTGGGTCCGTAGATAGCATGAACGTAAGCTTTTTGATGTCGTTGGAGGTAGATGAGCTTTAGGACGCGTCAAGCAAGCCGGTCAAAAGAGACAACAAATACAAGTAGCGCACCTGTGCCCAAGCAACATACGGTGCGACAAGGAACTCAACGTTTCGGTTGCGAAAAATGCGCAGGACCTGACGCCAGAGATCCCAGTGAGCCAAACCACTCCGTCCCTCGAACAACTTGGTGGCCGCCTCCTCCTGGCCGGATTCGTACTTGGCCCATGCAAGGTTGCGGTCGCGACACGCCTCTTGCTGTTCGATATCACGTTGCATTTGTCGCCAGCGCTTGTTTGGGGAAAGGCCTGGGAAAACAAAAACGGGTTTGATGTGCAATTTTTCGAGCGTACGAAGGTCACTCTCGATACGGGTAGCTATAGCAAGTGGAAGTCCACCGGTAGCTGCTAGGAGAGGTTCCCGCGATGGCGGATAGTCGTATAGAGATTGGAGGTAATAGGCGGCATCAATACCAAGACGTGAATCAGAGAGAACGCCAAGAGGGAGCGTTTGAAGGTGCTTCCTCTCTTGAAGATACGCTAGAATAGAGATACGTCACCGACATGAGTCTGTGTCAGATCAGAAAAAAAAAGAAAAAGGGCGTACTCTCCAGATGTTTGATGGGCATTGCGGCGGTAGTTGGATCGAATGGGTGTGGCAGGCGCTGTGCAGAGCATGTGCCCAACGACCAAAACTAGCTTATGTAATACCAATAAAGTCTCTTCGATATTCCGAGCTTTGCTGTGTCCTTCAATCAACGCGATTATCGCTCCTCCTCGGTTGTCATGTGCACCAATGTACACTCTCTTTCCGCAACAGGAATAGCCTTCTCCCACCCCACTGAAATCTGCGTGGGGCACAGTTTTGCCGCTGGCTTTGTCCTCGCTTGCAGATAATTAAAAAGTTACAATTACTTTGGCGCATTAAAGCCATCAATGGTGTCATCACGAAGGTTGCGAATCCCGAGATTTCACACCCACCGCAATTATCATGGCAACTCTAGCTAATCGCGGAACGATTCTTCCATCATAACTCTTTGGTTGCTGCAGTGGTGCTCGGGAATTACGCGGAAATCACCGCATATCTGTATGCAGCGATCACCCTATTTTGATTCTCTACAAAGTTTAGAGAGGAATCCTCGGAAGAGGGGCGTAGGCCCATGTAGAAGTTCGACCGACTCACGTTTAAACAGGAACGTATAATATTAGTATCACATGAAGGAGTCGATAACGACGCCGAGTCACACTACAAGTTTGCACCCGCTTTCTTTATCACCGGTCGCTCGAGGCCAGTGAACACCTTTTCCTGCGTATCAAGAATTTTCGTTCGTTGGTAGGTATGTATCGTATCAGCGCCACTCTTCGACCGGGCTCACTTCTCTTTCTCACCGTGCTCGCATGGCTCACGGTTGTCATAAAAAAGACTCGAAGAAGAGGACATCGTTGTGACGTTTCATGTTCAAATTCTACACGCTCTGTTCCATATGCGTCATTGCCGACGGGACATCACGGCATAACAATCCTTCGGGATAGATGAGCACAAGGCGACAATAAATAGACACTCGCACGCTCGCCTTCACAATCGTAGAACGGAAGCAATAGTGAAACCTCAACTTTAGAACCCATGTCAATGTGTCGGATGAATGTTCTAGGTCCGGCGAAGCTGTCTCGAGGAAAAAGAAAGGTCTGTTATCCTTTGATAACGTCAAAAACCTTCTACAGTATCTACACCTCTCGCGTGGTCCACGTCGCAATCAATTAAATTCGTTTCAGATTCGGCGTGGGAACAAAGTTGAACTACTGTGTGAGAGCTTAGGCTAAACTCCACCAGTTCGGGAAATAGCAGTGGTTATTTCGATACAGCTGGAGTTGAATGATGCGCCCGTTGCTACGTTGGCGGGTGAGAGTGCACATGCATGTAGCAAGTACTAGTGGTGTTCGGTGCTCGGCTATCCTGTCGGTCTCTTTGCTAGCTCCGAAGGTACACCATGCGTGAGGCATCAAAGTAAAACATGCAGCCCCGATCAAACACACCCAACTGCCGGAAATGTAGACTATCGTCGGCTCGTGGGAGGTTTTCACCCGGCGCTCACTTAAAATTGAATATTGAAATGTTCAGGCCAATATGGCGGAACGCAGAAAATGGCTGCAGTGGTTACAGTATAATACTACCATGCAAGGGCTGACGGCGATCTCAGCATAGCGATCTTCAAGATCCATCACCTATACCTTCAAGCTGCAGGGATGGCCAGGGGTGGAACTTTGAACCTGATGGCCAAGTCGTCAAATTCGACGGTCTTGGTGTTCACCGCAGTTACTAATGGGTGGTCGGGATACGCTGATGAAAGTCGGCTGAGAAAGGTAACAACCCGTGAGTATCGGAGTCGTCAAAGACAACGCTCAAAGATGGGTACCTCCAAAGCTCTTCTGCATCACCTTTCTTGGGTCCCAAACCGGCAGCGACGACACTTGCTGCGAGTGTCTCCGCGTCATCTTTACCCCCCAGCAGCGAGACAGCTTCCTCAAGGTCGGACTTTGCTTCTTGTACCTCACCGCAGAGTAGGCGAGTAACCCCGCGTGCGGTGAGAAGGTGGGGAGACAAGAGAGAGGGGGCAGAAATTTGTTCCGTGTAGAAATCTTGCGCGTCTGAATAGCCATCTTTCCCAGTAACGAGTCCGATGCTTGATTCGATCAACTGGAGCAACAGGTCATCCTCGGCCCATTGCTTCGCGCGCTCGAATTCTTTCCGCGCTAAATCTGGACGATGTATAGAGAGATAAATTTGGACGGCGATGGCCACTCTAAGAAGACGGTCCGTGAGAGCACAGATGCATTAAAAGAGGAAAAGTGGGGTTAGCTACCCGTTGCATTCACACACACAATTTGACAACTCACGCCTCGAGATTTTTCGTGGTGGTTTCCGCTCCAAGGGTTTCCAGAGCCTCTTCTATTTCATTCGCACGGGCAAACGCCGTTCCGGCGACGACGCGCACCCAGCCCTTCTCTTGTACAGTTGCTTCCACGTCATCCCCCTCAATCTCGACGCACAAATCGCGGAGCTCTTCGAGCGCAGCATCGCCCTCTGGGTCAGAGATGTAATTGGCAAACACTGCCACTGCTTTGAGAGAAATGTTCTCCGTGTCATTTGGAATGAGAGATTTGACGGTTTTAGTATCCCCAACAGCGAGGTGTGCCCGCGCTTTATAAAAGAGTATCGGGTTGTAGTCTTCAGACGATGAGTCTGGGAGATTCTGTCCCACAAGAGCGTGGTATGCACCTTATGCTAGTATGAGAACAAGAACAGAGAGGTCGTAGACACAAATACCTATGAAGAAGCGCTGCCTGACAATGTACAAGTCTGTAGACTCCATGAGTGTTTAATCATTCAGTTGTGTCAGAAGCAAGCGCGTCACTTCTCGATACACTCACGTGACATCATTTCACTACCTCTGGCACTAACCCATCTGTACAGTAAGCTATCCCATATATCACAGTACGTTTTATGGTTTCTTTCTTTCTTGATTATTTTATCAGGTAACAGGCTTCAAGAAGCGCAGATGCAGGCCTCCCTTGATCCCTCCGGTCTGAAGTGTATGCTGCTACGCGCCCTCTCATGACCGTTTCCGTTTTGCCAATGTCCTCGGGATGCCACACCCAGCATTCACACGCGCCCTTACTTGTATGTCGAAATATAGCGAAGAGCTTTTCATCAATGCCATGTCCAATTCCGTCTCGTTCTCCGCAACAAATGCATCATTGTCTGCTTATTGCCGCTTCACGTATGATAGGAGCTTCTTTGCCAAGTTCAATATCGGCAATGAAATCATGGGAGAGGGCATATCTGATCTTGATGATACGGAGCAAGCGCAGACAGTAGCCGGCCAGTTGTGTGTGCAGGTATTTTCCTCTTCGGACGAAACGCGCGTTTCCTCGTTCATTGAGCGTTGTCATAGCCCCTACTCGCGATTCTCAAACACAAAAGCCTAGAGAAATCTCTAGATATCCTCGATCTCGTCATTGTAGATGGCATATCAGATCACGAGGACGAGGAACATGACACATTGGAGAGTAAATTGGTCATTCGCTTGCACTGTAAACATGGTGGTGTCCCTACGTCATTGCTTATTGCGTTTTTGTTGCTGAAGCGAGTCCGTCGTGGTCACCGCCAGGAATCGTAAAGACGCATCGTTTACTGCTACAAACGCCGTCATCCCAATTGCACCTCCATGTACCCGAGGCTCTGAATGAATCACACGTTGTGATAGGTCCCAAAGCCATGAGGGATATGATTGACCATTTCCCGTCTACAAGAGGCAAGGCCGACCCACAGTTAACATGGGTCTTCGATGACGCCGAAGTTCACGTAAGAAGTCTCGAGAACTCGCTAGACGGCAAAGGTGAGTAGAACGTTTTGTCATTTAGAATTCCAAGTAAGGCAGGGTTCTCAGGGGCAGGGCAACTCGCGACCGAATTGACCATTAGCGCAGACGAGTTTGAGAACTATGACATATTTGCAACACCCATTTCCCTTGCATTCCACCTGCGTGAATTCAATGTGAGCGCGTTCTAGTCTCCCATCCGAAAGCACTTATGAACCCGCAAACGGCACTAATCAGGCTACAATCGCGTATGCCGAATCGATGGAGGCCATACTCGATGTGCGTTTCACTGACCCGGCCGCGGCTCTGTACGTAGATGTCCAGAGTGACAGCATTGAGAGCTTGTTCGCTATCTCGACTAGCCGCGTTCCCGGCGCACCGACACCCCCGGCGGTTGCGGTACCCAGCCAGGTTCACCCCGCGGGTTCGTCTGGGTCTGCGCAGGTGCATGTACGCAAGCGTCCACGCGAGGATTCTGCTGCACCGCGGTATCGTACTCCAGCGAAGGTCGTCGAACGCGTAGGGCCGTCTACACACCCACGGCGCGTTCAAGCTCCGCCGCCGCCGCCATCCACACCTTCACACGCACCACAGAGGGCGCATCTGCATTCGCTTCCTGTGCGCCAGACCCCAGAAGGACCGCTCTTTCTCCCCGAGTCTCAAATGTCCGCCGCGGACAGGGAGGCACTTCACGCGTCGGGACTTGGCGAAATGGACGCGGACGAATTTAACGCGATGATGGAGGACGACGGCGAGGAGGTCGGCCTAAACTTGGATCCTTGGGGCATTCCTCCGCCGCCATCGCCGGCGCCGGTACCGGATATAGACTTGAACGAACGAGGACAAGGGCAGAACGTCAACTTGTTCGAAGATGATATCGAGGAGTCGGAGATGGGTCCCACACAATCCGATGAGAACGGCAAGGTAAAGTCGTCGCTTGGCCCCCCCTTTCCGTCTTTACGCGTGCGAATGTTTCGTTCTGATCGGTTTCGTGGCTTTTTTTTTTCTTGGGCAGGTCTTCCGACCGCTCTTTGACGACTGAGAGGACAACATTGTATAGGTTAACACCGTGACCAAAAACAAAACAAAAAAACATGCGGCGGTTCGTTGCATGCAATTTTTTGCTGTACAAGAAGCTCCGTGGTACTAAGTTACTGTAGTTACCTCCTCCCTTCCTCCACTTGTCCACTTCGCAACGTAGAGTACAACAACGCTTATTGTATCCTAGGGACGTTGTACGTACAAGAGCCTCGATATGGGGCTAATTTCCGCATTTCCGCTCCTGGACAGGAGGACACGAGTCGCCGCCCCCCATCCACGTACGGTGTAGTATACGCACAAGCGCGCCACTTTGAATTTTTTTCGCACGAAATGTCTGCTTAGTACTTACGCCTGTCAAAAATATGGAAACGAAGGCCGCGCGGGCGCGATAAATGATAAAAATAAATGCGGTCCGAGCTCACAGAAGCCTGAGAGCTGTCTCGGAAGTCAGGGAAAGGGTCGAGGGGTGGCGAAAGGGAGAAGGGAGACATCGGATTCCGATTTTTTTTTTTCGGACAGGATAGAGGGTAAAAAAAAAGTTCATTCCAAAGTCTACGATGTACTGTATCAGGGAGCAGAGATAATACTGAATGGCATCTCGACGGGACCCCCTAATACAACAAGTTCAAATTTTTTTTTTCTATCACTCTCCCCCGTCCGTCGGCCTTCCCTTTGAGCGAAAACGGCATTCATTTTGCGTCATCGAATTAAAACCCTGATTCCCTTACGCCCCCGTCTGCCCCCTCCCTTTCTTTAACCGAAATTTTTGACTGGCTGATAGGGAGTTGGCCCAAAGGCGTGTGGTCATTAAAGACCGACCGCCAGGAGGTCTGGATTACGTACGGCTGGTGGTGGTGGTTGGGTGGACTCGGGGCGGCCACACTGAACCGCTCCCGGGGTTGTCCACAAAATTTCATCTCAGTCCATCAATCGAATTTTTTCCCATCGGTGTCTGTTATAGAGTTGTGAATTTTGTGGGAACAACAGTCCGCGACGCCGTATGTATTCAGTATATGCACTATCGTCTCGCATCATTCGGGGGGAGGTGGCATTCGACATGGGGTGGCGGGATCAATCTTGTGTGCCTGTGAAATGTCACCCCCGTCACGGTTTAATCATCCTGGTTCATCTATACGATCATATACAACGGCGGGCGTGTATACGTTCCATCAATCTCGCTTATCGTATTTAGCAAATGCTTTGAATAGTATCTTGGCGTCAACCTGCAGCTACGACGGCCATAGTATGTGTGACACAAGACAGGATGGGGATGTGGTTGTCGGTGACGAACTACGTATGGACGTTTGCGGTGTTTAAAATTCTCGCTGACGCATTGGGATGGAGGAATAACACCGCAGCCACAGGAATCGCCAGAACCACCGGATGTGTGGTTACTTTGGGGGTTCCAAGGACGTATTCGTGCATTTTCGGTCACATGTAGAATTCTCAGTCGTCGCCGGGCGAGGGGTTCGTCTCATTCGGGGGTCGAGTGCTGGCGCAACGGGAAAACCGCGGACGTATTGTCATTTGCGAAGCACGACAAGGTGATAAGGATGGCGCCGATGAATCGCACACGGCATGGGCTCGAATGACCGTCTCCCGAGTATAAACAACAGCGCATGTCTGTATGAATAATTACACTTTGTTTTTCTGAAGAGCACTTGATCAAGAAAAAAAAAACCTAGGTTGGGGCATCCTTTCGCGGTTCCAAGCCAAGCCAAGAACAGCACCAGACCATGCACGGTTTAATTAACTCGTTTCCACACGTTTTCGAACATGAACGAGCTTTCGACGAAGGCCGAAATCCCAAGGCAAGCTATGGACATACCCAATTCCTGGTCCGTTCGCCTTTACGCGCTAGAAGGATAGCGGATAGCGAGGACGGAGACAGCTCCGGTCTAACGGTGTTTGTCTGGGCACGAGTCTAGCACCTGACCCTGCATTTCCGGATTTGACCTCGCCTGCTGGCATAGCACGAGCGGGACTCGAAGGGACGGCTGGCTTGCGTGCTGCATTTGGCTGAGTCAGCGCACTCCTTGGGGGTGGGGAAACGACGCAGAGTGTCAGGTGGGGACACGAAAGGCGAAGGCGAGTGGTCACACGTTCATATAGTTGGGGGTTGGATCCACAATTGGCGCTGCCTTGCAGCCGTCTGGACCTGGTATAGGTCGAGAACGAGCGTTAGACGAACTTCTCTCGAGTACCCTTGTGATCAATTAGCGCCTGGTGTCCGCCGGGAAAAGACCTGTGCTGGCCAAGGCGGGTCATCTTAA
>QLPA01000493.1:0-34554 GCA_003313945.1 Lactifluus pinguis
CCAACGGCATACTTGGGTAGCACCGTCCCCGGTTTCCCAAATTTCTTCATGATGCTAGGTATGTGTCCTCCGCCACAGATGAGAGCACCCGCTTTCGTTTTGATCGTCATCATGATGCCCTACTACAGGTCCGAACGTGACTCCTGGCCACTCATCCGTCATCTTCTCCGAAGAGTCGCAAGTCACTTATCTTCTTCAGCTCTTTGAGCCTCTGCGCTCAGGCACGCTCAAGAGCGTTGTGCCGTCGGACGCAGCCACGGAGAGGTACAACGACATGCTGCAGGAGCGGCTCAAAGACATGACCTGGTCTCAGTGCGCGTCATGGTACCGCGTCGGCACGCGCGGCCGCATCGTCACCACTTTTCCAGGTCCGCTCGTCCTACTTTGGTGGTGGCTGAGAAAACCGTGTTGGGAAGACTACGAGGTTGAGGGTCCTGGAGCGGAAGAGTGGCGCCGCCTGCACGCGCGGCGACAGTGGTGGTCGTCCGAGTCGTCATGCAAGGTGTGGTTTGCGGTGGCCATTCTCGTCGGGGTCCTGTTGTCTGCCCTGGCATTGTCCAGCCTCCGCAGTCGTGGAGACCTGAGCGACGCCGTGAACTAAGGTGATGGTGAGTTGTTTGTGCTGCTCGTCGTCATTGGTGCTCAAGATGCCTCGCTTGATAGAATGCAGGCGGATCAAGTCAGAAAATATATTAGAATGGAATCTCTTTGGGTACTCATGGTGAGCGACAGAGCGATCTCAATCGAACCGAGAACCTCACCTCGCGCACCAAAAATGATCCGGTGAAGCCATCATCCCTGTGATTTCTCATACCGATTTGAAATAGTGTTCGGATGTTGCCTTTTTTCAACTACAAAGTTTGGGTTTATTTACGTCAAACAAGTCCACTTATCCCCGTGACCCGATGTCTCGACTGGAGAACATCACCCAAAGGAACGAGAACTAGAGTTATCTTGACCACTCAGTGTTTTGGGGTGTTGGATTAACGGGAGTATGGGAATAGGTGCCTACGATTGGAATTCACCACCATCCATGAACGAACCCACGGCTCCATCTTGCGAGGCCCAGGTCCCTAGAAGACTCTCTCCCCGATATCAAACCTTCAAGTACTGAAAAGCCAGTGGGAGCACCACCAAACGCGACTCCGACTCATATTGAAAAAGGTGAAAACGCCGTGGGCGAACGTAAACAAGTGGTGATTTACCCAGGGGGAGACAGGGCGCATCGCTTAAGCAAGACATCAAAGATGGCGATTATCTTTCGAAATCTCCCGGTCTTTCCGGACCGGTGAGTTCTAGCGATCTGCTGTCCAAAAATGAGAAAGGAGGACTCGCCCTTTGCCTAATCATTTACTGGTCTCATCGACTGACGGTCGAGGTCTTCCCTCGTCAACAGTATCAGAAGAATGGGAGAACTGTCGACCGACACCGCCTTAGACGCCGTCAAAATAAAGTAGTCGTGTGATGACGAGATAAATCTGGACTCTTAGGTAACAATTACCTGTTACCCCAGGTCACAAGCCAGGTACTGTACCACGTGGAATTTCAGAGGCGCGCTCGAGGGACAACCCAGTGACTAAGGGACCGGAGCACCTGAACACGGAGGCTCTGATCAGTGCCAACGGCAGGTCGGGTTGTGAGGCCATGTGAGGGTCTATTTGGTACTGTCATGAAGGTTTACCGCATTTCGATTCAACCTTATCTGTCAACCACACTATAGCCGCACGACGAGGGTGATGGCGTGCGTGCGTGGTTTGGGGGGGAACCAAAGAATGGCAAAACATACGTTCAAGGCACTAGTGCAGGTTGTTATCGATGCAGAATAGCGCTGTCGAGCCGGCCGGAATGATCCTAAAGAGTATGCAGGTAGAGTTCTCGCTATTGACAGCGCTCAAGTCGCGGACGAGTCTGATAGAAACTCCGGATACATAAGAACGCACGTTTGTGTGTCTGCAGCCAGGAAAGTCTGTTGCATGACCAACGATTAGGTCAATATGCCAGTTTCGGGTTAAAGGCAGTCTAGGATACGTTGGGGAAGAGCTCGTGAGCGTAGGCTCAGCAGACATTCGTGGATGGTAAAATGGGGAGGATCATATAGCTTCCTTGATAAAGGCCATGGTGTCGCGCTAGTTGTGCGCTTCGATGAACAAAGTCTCATATTTGGACTGTACAAACTACGTGGCGGGGCATGATATGGGGCTGTAGAACGGTGCGAGAGAGGATTCAAACTCTCGGAACAGTGGGAAGGGCCAGAGAAGCGGCTTCGGTGCGACGAAATTTTCAGAGGCACGCCTCGGAAGAGGAGCTCTGTTGCCTTTCTCGGCGTGGGACAAGGAAGCTGAGTTATTGGTAGATAAAGTTATACCTGTCATCAGGGGAAAAAAAAAAAAAGAAGGGTGATAGAAGGTAGGTTGTAGATCCAAAAACAAAAAAGGGACAGGACATACCGAGAGAGGAGATGTGGAATTGCTGAGAGCTGCGGGCCATACCTACAAAACATATATGCGTATCAGCCGCGGGAGAAGAAAAAAAGAAACAAGATCCGGTTGCTACCGCGCAGCATTGTCGTAGAGTTCGAAAAGTGGGATAGCAAGGAGCTTCATGTTTTTGGGAACGGCAAGAACTTCTATGGTAAAGAAAAGGACGTAAGTGTACACCTGGGAAGGTAAGCGATCGAAGAGGGACGAACTGCGCTCGGGCATCTGCACAAGGAAAAGCTTTTTGCATTCCTTGGGTTTGGTGATGTGTGCAGGTACAAACGGATACTAAACGCACGTGGGTGGTGGACAACGTTTGGCTGTCAGATCGGCGGAGAAGAGACGATAATGAGCATATAACACACCATAAAGGTCTCGAAGTTCGGGCGCCACCACTGGGCGAGACAGTCACCGATTTCCCAGTCGTTGTCTATCCCATGGGAGGCGTTGAATTGGTGAGAATCGCTGGGAGGAGCTAGGCGTTCGTCTAGACGGCGCTTGAGCCCCTCTAGTTCGTCCTCGCCGGGTTTAAGGTAGTCGCCGGGACTTGGGATGAGTCAGGGCGAGGCATAGACAACGTGCAGGGGCGCGTACAGCTTGAAGAACGCGTTGGCAATTTGGAGCATGAGGATGTGTGGGTGACCATGGTCATGTACGACGAGGACGCCTTCAACTGTGCGACGCATACCGAAGTCCTCATAATTGTTTTGGAGACGCTGAAGACGAGCGGTGACAGATGGATCTTCCTCAGGTTGTGCCTCTTTGGTACTGGTAGTCGCATGGGTAGGTCAGGTGGGGTTAACTCTTACCGAGGACGTAAAGAAGAAAACCAAGTTGAGATTTGCGCAAACTGCATTCTGATACGCACCTAAACGTAAAGTTGGAGAGCGGGTAGCTAAAAAAGACAAGAGAGCGTAAGATGATAACGCGATAAGAGACAAAAAATGCGCATACAGTGCGATAGTGTTCGACATTGACTTATTTTTAATTGAGGGTTGGCGGAAGAGAGGAGGAACTTGAGGTTATCAGACAATAAATTTTCTTTCAAATTTCAAAAATTTAAGTTTACCCGTCTGGTCGGACTCGGCGGTCGAGGTCGAGTCCAATCCTGCGAGGCGAAGGCAGCTGAGGGTGGCAATGTAGAAACTCTACTACAACCCTTCCTTTCACCCCAGCTGACTTGAACAGCGTGCCTTTCATCATATGTCGCCATCTGTGCCAAGCGAGGCGTCCTCTTCGGATGGACACACGTTTGTGCCATTTATTGACGAGATGAATACTACCGATGGAGGAGCACCCAACCAGGGTACTTCCCCTCGCGATATTCAACAACGTTTTATTACGCCAACTTTTCATTACTCGGATTCACCCCTGTCACGGGCTGGGTTGCGTCCCTTTCTCCATTTAAACTCTCATCCCCCCCCCTAACTCGTTCTTTTTTTAAATATCAGGCTCCTCAATCCTCTTCCCTCTCACGCAAATTTCACCGGTCTCTTCCCCGGAAGCTTTCCACCTCGTCACTCCCGGGATGATATTCGTGCCCACACTATGGAGTTATCCGGTGTTACCTTGTCTCTTCCTAGGCCCTCCGGTATCGTCCACTCACAATCTCACACACCCGAAGTACCCGACTCTGAGGCTCTTATGATCCATGATGTTGTACATACATCTGCATTCATCTTCCCGCCACCTTCCGAGTCTGTCCGTTCCCTCTCAATTGAGCACACGGAGCAACCACGCGATCGTGCTGAGACTCCATCCTCATCCTTATTTAACTTGGCAGAGTCGACCTCGACGCTGGACGCCCGACCTTTGAAGCTCCATCCACAATCCAACCTGAGTATCCTCATGGCCCGACACGGCAGCCCCAGCCCGACACGGGAGCATGCTGACGAAGGCACAGAAGATATTCGCACACCTGTCCTTTCAGGACCAAGTCCTGTCCTCTATCGGTCATTTCAGTCACACGAGAACACACTGCTACCACCTCCACCACCACGATCGACAGCCTCACCTCGATCTCTCTCGGAACGCACGCCACTCCTTCAGTTGTCCTCATTTCCAGAATCACACTACCCGCCGCACAAGTGGGTCGCCCATGCAAAGTCAGCCATGACACAAGTTGTTCTCTCTTTGCCTGCTGTTGTCCTTGGCTTACTCCTGAACATACTCGATGGTATATCATGTGCGTCACGTTTTCGCGTTTATTTCATCTGGCTCCACCGATCATGGACACGTGGTGCATAGATGGCATGATCATCTTTCCTGCTACGGGCGTCTTTATTGATCTCGGCGCAATGGGGGTATCCATGTTCTTCGTTTCGTACGTCACCCCTTCCTCTTTGGTTCTCTGGTTGACTTCGACAATTCGGAATAGCACGATCATATCTCAGCTTGTCTATTCAGCTGGCGCATCTGGTTTCCCCGGTGCGAACGGCAGCATGATGATTGAGGTGGTGGTGCGTCATTTTTTATCCATTGACTATCGAGGCAACAAGGGTAAACAAGCCATACAGCCTTTCTTCCATATAATGGCCACCCGCATCGCACGGGATCTAGGAGAGACAAATCAGCGTGAGATAGTAGCCACCACGCTCGTGGCCTTTGCGTTTTCAAGCGTGATTACCGGTAACAAGTTCAAACCGATATATCCGTTGATTTACGTGCTTACCCCTTTGGCATGGCAGGCCTCACATTCTTCCTTCTCGGCTACTTCCGACTTGGTTCGCTCATCGGCTTCTTTCCGCGGCATATCCTCGTTGGCTGTATTGGTGGAGTCGGCGTGTTCCTCATCATTACCGGTCTAAATGTCTCAACACGGCTGCAAGATGATGAATTTTCACTCTCATTGGATACGCTCCTTTTCTTCACGCGCGGCTCGAACTTGGTCCTCTGGGCTCCTGCGTTCGCCCTTGCAGCGATACTGAGGGTCATCACATCACGGTGGCACCATCAGCTCATCCTTCCGACTTGTGCGCGCGTTTTTTGCTATTCGAGGGTCAAACGCAAGTGCTCACTAGTTCCGCCTTGGCTTGCTTTATTGCAGATTTCTTGATCATACCAGTGGTGTTTTACATCGTCGTTCTGAGCGCAGGGCTCAACCTGGACATGCTCAGGAGAGAGCGGTGGCTATTTGAGGCTGCGACAAGCGAGGAGAAGTGGTATCGATTTTATACCTACTTTGGTAGGTCTCACTTCACTCGCTCCGAGTTTTGCCCTATCTTATCGAATCGTAGATGTCACGAAGACAAAGTGGGGCCCACTGTGGGATACGCTACCTACACAGTTTGCGTTGCTGTTTTTCAACGTGTTGCATCCGCCCTTGAATGTTCCCGCGCTCTGTGCGTGTATATGCGCTCCCCCTCTTAGTAACGTACTGATCACGCCACATACAGCCGTGTCCCTCAATCTTGATGTCGACACGAACAAAGAACTTATCGCGCATGGTTATTCAAACTTCCTTTCTGGTTTGGTCGGCACAGTACCGAATTATCTTGTCTACGTCAACACTCTCCTGTGCGTGCGGTGGGCTTTTCCATACTAGCTTGCTAATGATTCTCTCGCAGGTTTTATCGCGTGGGGGGTACTACTCGACTTGCAGGCTTCATGTTGGCCCTCGCCACTTCCGCTGTTTTGCTCGCCGGAACAGGGCCGATTGCGTACATCCGTGAGTTCTCTTATGTCTACTATAACGGTTAAGAGATTGCTGATAACATGGACCTACAAAAGCGGTCATGGTTGTCAGTGCACTGATCTTCGTGTTGGGAATTGATCTCGTCAAAGAGGCACTCTGGGACACACGTCACCGCGTTAGCAAAATGGAGTATATCACTATTGCGAGCATCATGGTAGCGATGACAGTCTGGGATTTCGTCATTGGCGTACTCTTTGGGATCGTCGTCAGCTGTGAGTATCGTCACGAGTGGTTCTTGCGTGTTTTCACGACGTTAATTTTCACGGCGCCTTAGGTTTCTTCTTCGTCATACAAAATTCCCAGCGTCGCAGCATTCGTGGTATGCACACAGGAGAAACGACAATGTCGACAGTGCGTCGGCCGAGCGCACACCGTGCATACCTCCGAGAAGTTTCCCGGCAGACAACCGTCTTGCACCTTCAGGGATTCCTCTTCTTTGGCACTATCGCGCACGTCGAGGAGACGATACGTACGCTCGTCGCCGAGCCTGCGTGGGTGCATGCGCCAATCCGTTTCCTGGTGCTCGATTTTGCTCTCGTTCTTGGCGTCGATCTCTCTGCGGCTGAGGCTTTCGTTCGCGTGCAGCGATTACTTTCCGGACGGAACGTTGCCCTGGTCATCTCTGGTGCTGGTGACGGGAAAGTGCTCAGGGCTTTGGAGTGTGTGGGTTTACTTGAACTTCCGGATGTGGAGTTGTTTGTGACGTTTAACGATGCGATGGAATGTAAGCATAAACATATGTGAGGTCCACATGCGCCTTCAACTGAAACTCTGGTTGTAGGGACAGAGAATGTGTATTTACGTGCCTGGTTCGACTCTAGTAGCGAGGAAGCGAAACCTGTTTGTAAGTGCCTCCCTCTACCTATATCACGAGTGCGCTGATAACAACCATCGAGTAGCACTTCCGGGCCGCGAGGATAGCAGGTTCATGGACCTGCAGGAATCGTTCCCACATTCACCGCGACGTGCCCAACTCCGCGATGCTGGTTGGCGCATCATGGCAAGCGGTAGGTCCATCTCATCTCACCTTTATTCGCTTCGCAAGTACACATTTACTAAAAGGCCCCACAGACAACAGCAAAGGCAAAAGCAAAAGCAAGGGTAAGAGCGACACGCCCACTGCATCACCGGAGCCCTTCAACACCCTCGAACAAGCGTTCTCCCCTTACGCCGCGGATCGTGCGGTGCTCGAACAGCTCGCGCCCTACTTTGAACGCATCGCGGTACCGAAGGACCACGTGCTCTGGAGACAGGGCGATGCCGCAGACGGACTGTACGTTATCGGTGCGGGGGTGCTGCGCGCCACGTACCACTTTGCGGCGCATACGCCCGTGATCGAGGAATCCATGGTACCAGGGACGCTCGCGGGTGAGTTATCGGGGCTCGCAGGGCTCGCGCGTAACGCTACGGTGGTCGCGGAGCGACCTGCGGTACTGTGGCGCTTGGGTGTGGACGCGCTGCGCAGACTTGAGACGGAACGCCCGGAATTGGCGCGGACGTTTACGGCGCTCGTGTTGAAAGGTACGTGGTTACGAAGAAATGGGGTGTGACATAGACCGTTGATGGATTTTAGCTGCCAAATTGGACTTTGATATTTTACTCTCGGCATTGGCGACAAGGCAATGAATTGAGAAAACGAATTTTTGTGACGAATATGATCGAACGATACACACACACGCACGTGCGCGCTCCAACCAAGAAAGACAACGAAGAGTTTTTTTTAGAAAAAAATTAAGGGTCGTTTCTCCGCATGCATATCTTTATAGACTTAGCCATTACTGTTCTTGTCCACTCCGTAGCCATCGCATTGTTCCCGACATGCATCAATTCAACGTGTTCTTTTGTCTTTCTCCGTGACCATGAAGTTTGGCTACTAAGCTGCTTCTTCCAGTTGTTTATGAGATGCATCCCCTGATCACGTGACTGCCACCGCGGCGAATCGCTTAGGCTGAACCTGGTGGGAATGAGAACAGGCAAAGCGTTCTTAAGATCATGAAATTCTTTTACCTTCTAGACGGCGATATGACCCCGTCACCGCCGTGAATTTTTGCTCGCACATCAAATCCTAACCCAGATAGTCGTGCCGGAGATGCCCAGGATTACTGTGTGAAAGGTTCAGAGTATGCACTAGTACGTGATGGCTAGGGTATTCGGAGAGCCATGAGTTTGGTTATGAACGGTCGCTGTGGCGCTAGCGCTGGGGCCACACGGTACGAGCGCCCAGGCCATGCCTATACATCGTGCATCAAGGGACTATCACCCTTAGCAGTCAAGTTGACGCCGCTCGGTTTGTGGCCAGCTGTGAACCGCCATACACCATGGGTCACCAAAAAACGGGTTTTCCGACAAATTGTCTGGCGCAGATGTAATGAACCCATAGAGAACATCATTCACGTTGTCGAGAATTGGCGCAAACATGAAATGGCGTCCACGAAGGGGGGGGGGACGTTCAGTTGGACTTCCCATTTCACATGGCATTCGCATCACTGGCAGGTGCCAGTGTCAATGTACAGAACAAGAACAGGAACAGTGAAACCGCACAATTACTTCTCTCAAAGTGAGGCGCGAACGTAAACTCCAGAGATAAGGGCGGCGAAACCCCGTTGCGCTCAGCACCTCAGATCCTACGCCGCCCCGTCGCAATTAGCCGCCCCAGGGCCAAGGGGAGGCTGGGAATTTTAAGGACCAGGCGTTGACGATCACCAACCACGCCGTGATCCCTTAGCATTAGCACGAGGGTGACACGAGGTCACGAAAAGCGTCCGACCTGTATCCTGGCCGCCCGATGTTATATACGCATTCCTGCAACGCACCTGCCTAGGGTGAGGTGGTTCAGTTTGACAAGGGTGGAAGCATCGGTAAAGAACCACATATGGGAAGGTTGTTAAGTTAGAAGCTGTGGGTGAAGATGTAGTACTTGGTTGGGGCGGCGTGGGTGCCATGACTAAGCGGCAGTGCCGCGGGCAGGTGCAAACGGTAACTTAGGAGGCGACCAAGCAAGGCAACAAACAAGGGTAATAAACGACCGAATCCACGTCATGGTTACCTCAACTTACCTTGAGGGTTCATGCAAGCATTGATCACCGGCACGCTTTGCACAGTCACGCTGAGTGGGCGAGCCCTACTCGTACTATGTGTCGATCCGGGTATAGATTACATAGTACAGCCGAATGCACAGCGACCGTAACATGTTTGACGGTACGTGATTCATATCCGATGCATATGTGGGGCAACCTTGATGTCCTCAGAGTCAGGTTCTTGTCTGATGTACTACTTTTGCTTGTCTTACCTCGTGGTCCTTTGACTTTCCGAACGTACCTCGTTGCTTGGATAGCCCTGCTGACGCCTGCACGTTAAATGCCGAAATTGGGCCTTTTTGGACGTAATTTATCACTCTTTTGGGAGGAAGGGAGCGCCTCGCTGATTACTGCTGTAGGAACAGCATCATGAGAACGATAGCGCTAACGGGCCACGAGTAATCAGCATGGCCCGTCGACGCTACCCCTAGCCCTCCACATATTCGAGCGGACTCATTCGTCGAGTGTATACCCTCAATAGATCAGTCCGCCCAGAAGAGGCTCTAAAAACTATGCCAGCTTCACTAAATTGTGATACCCAGGTTCGTTTTGTTTCTCCATCCCAGAATTATGTATAAACCAGGATCTCAACTCCCAACAGACAAATGGGGCGTCGAGACAAATTGAACATAATGAGAAGGGCAGAAAGGGGTTTTTGAGCGAGCGCCTCGAGGGCATTACAGGTGGTCACTATTATGCACGTACCGATTCTATCGGCTCCTCAGTAGAATCCTCAAGCCATTCTCAAATGACGCCTCGGCCTGGAGGTGCACAGGTGAGTTCTCGCGCATAATCAATATCAGTTCTCAACAGGGGTCATCTTCCGCAGACTTTCACTGGTGCTGACGATCCACAAACCCAAGCAACGCGTGCCATACCCGTTTCCAGTAGACTCGGAGCAAACATCCCCGGTACGACGCAACGTGAGAATCCAGGCTTTATATCTCGGTCTACAACCTCGCTATTGGATGAGAAGAATCCCCCGCCTATCCCGGTTTCTCCTCAGAACATACAACCTGTGCGGACATCGCGAAAGACTGGGAGTTCCTCAAGCTCAAATCACCCTGAAGCCACGGAGACGAGTAATTCTTCCCATGCGCACAAGGACCCACACCGTGAAACACATGCGAACTCTCGAATAGAGGATCGTGGTCGTTCCGTCCAGTCCCTTGCGGGGTCATCTTCGTCACATTTACCATGGGGAGCTCCATCCGCGTCTTCGTTACCGCCACCATCACCAGCAGCAGCGATAAAGAAGACTTCCAGTAGTATGCGTCAAACGAAGGATACACCTCCAGTTGAACCTGAAAGGAGACTTGGCTCAAGTGCCAACTACGGGAGAAGTCACGTGGATCTTCCGACTGCCGTGCCTGAGCGTGTTGCGGCCACAGCGCTAGAACCCGCTCCGCGTCAGCAATCATCCGCAACACCTCGAATTGAAAGAAGCACTTCCCGTCTTCAACAACCAAACCGACATGATACGGTGTCCGCCGAGTCGTTTAGTAGTGGCACTGCCTCTCCGATCCCCTCAAGTCTCCCAGGAGGTGTGATTAGACGAACAGGCTCCTCACACCCTCGCCATGGATCTGTTAACAACGCATCACGCGCAGACGGGGCCGGTGTTCCAGACACTGGGAGGTCACGGGGTGGCTCACCCCCGCCTCCTCCTTCTAAGGCACCGTCTTCTCCGCGCGACCAACCTTCAAACAGAAATTCAGTGGACCCTAGTGCCAGTGTTGAAACACCTTTCCTTTCTGCACCACATGATACACTGGCGAAAAAAAAGGGAGAAACGACAGATAGCGCCAGGAAGGAAGGTGTGTGTACGTCATTCTGTGATTTGCGCTGTCTCTGACTTCCTCGCTAGCACATAGTAGCTCAACCACGCAAGGTCGAAGTCCAAAACCCACTTCGCAGCCCACCGAGAGACATGTCGACAACCTTCGTGACCCGCCGCCACAATCCCATTCTTTAGGAGTACGTCAGGGTCAAGGTGACCCTTCGGCGAAAAGAGAGTCATCATCGAGCACGGTGATTTCAAGGGAGATGTCTCAGAAGCCCATTGATAGTCGTACTCGCACGAAATCTCCTTCAGATCGCAAAGAACATAGCCATTCATCATCCTCACAAAGTCCATCCGACAGTCCTTCATACTCGGGTATCCAAACAAAAACCCGGACTGAGCCCGGTCATTCGGAGTCAACGAGGCCATCGGGTGCAGGTGGTGGACAACCTGGAGACGGTGGACGGCAGGGAGGCGGCATCTCAAGAAACACAACCGAAGCCACTTCTACTAAGGCGTTGTCTTCTCTACCCGATCAACTTTCCAGCAAAGCTTCGTCGGGCCCTGCTTCACTACTTGATTCACCAGCAAAAAAAAGCAGTGATTTGCCTGCCAGCTCGGGTGATAGAAAAACACGGAAGGAGGGTATGGGTATGTCTAAAATCAGCCATTTTTCTCTGTCGCTGATTCGCCAATCCGCTTGTAAGTCTTAGATAGTCGCTCAAGCACGCAGGTTCGAACACTAGAACCCCGTTCGTCAGTCGCCGAGTCCGGCAAGGCACATGGCGCCAAACTTAATGGCCTCCAGATGCCCCCCAGTTCTTTCGCACTGCGTCAAGGCCAAGGCGATCCTGTTCCCAAGAAAGAGCCCTCGTCAATCCTGGCGATCTCAAGAGAGACATCTCAGACACCCACGACGCGCACGAAATCTCCGCTGGATCGCATAGACAACGGCCATCCATCGTCCTCACCAAGTCCGTCCGGACAACCTCAGACACACACTAACAGTACATACTCGGGTGCTCCAACAAAAACCAAGTCCATGAGGCCAGAGGGCGTCGGGGGTGGTGGACAAGCTGGAGACGGTGGACAACAAGGCAGCGGTGTCTCGAGAAAGACAATCGAGGCTTTACGCTCACCACCTGCTAATTCTCCACCCGAGAAGCCTTCGAACAAAGCCTTGGAGGCCACTGGTGCAAGTTCTCTCCCTCCCACACTGCTCGATTCACCAGTAAAAAAAAGCTTGGATTTGCCTGCCAGCTCCACTGATAGAGCCACACGGAAGGAAGGTATGTGTACGCGTAAATCTGTCATTTGTCTCTGTTGCTGATCCCTTCGTAAGTCTTAAATAGTAATTCAAGCACGCAAGTTCGACGACTAGAAGCCATTTCCCCAGCGGCGGTGTCGACCGAAGGACTTGGTGTCAACATTCGGGACCCGCCGGCGCCTCTCCTATCTTCAGCGGCGCTTCGAGGTGAAAGTGACCCTATTTCCAAAAGAGAGCCTTCACCAAGCATGGGCATCTCAAGGGAGATGTCCCAGACAGCCAAGGACACCCGTACGCGCACAAAATCTCCTCTCGATCGCATAGAAAATGTCCAGCTGTCGCCCTCGCCAAGTCTGTCTAAACTACCTTCCACTCGCGCCCCTCCTAACAGCACTGCAAACTCGAGTATCCTAATGAGCAGGACTGAATCCAGTCGTTTGGGGTTAGTGAGATCAGACGTTGTAGGAGATGCTGGAAAAGCTCGAGACGGTGGACAGCAAGGAGGTGGCATCCCAAAAACGACAGCTGAAGCGCTACCCCCTCCTACTAAGGCATTATCTCCTCCACCCGAGCATCCTTCCACACTGCTCGGCTCACCGCTAAATAAGCCCTTGGATATGATAAGTAGCTCACGGAAGGAGGGTGTGTTCACGTCTAAATCTGTCATTTGTCTCCATTATTGATCCCATCGTAAGCCTCAGATAGTGGTCCAAGTATGCAGGATCGAAGACTACAGCCAACATTACCAGCAGCGGTATCCGCCCAGGGACATGGCGTCAACCTTGGTGAACCCTTGCCGCCGGCTCCGCCTCCCCATTCTTCTGGGGTGCGTCAGGGAACAGGTGATCCCGTTGCAGAAAAGGAGCCCTCATCGAGCATGGGAATCTCAAGAGAGAAGTCTCAGACACCCATGGAAAGTCGTGCGCGCATAAAGTCTCCTCAAGATCGCATAGAACATACCCATTCGTTGTCGTCGTCAAGTCTGTCTAGAAAACCTTCCACTCGCCCAGCACCCAGCGCTACTGCAGATTCGAGTATCCCAACAAGTAGGTCTGAACCGAGCCATTTGGAGTCAACCAAACCAGAGGGCGCAGGGGGTAGTGGACGAGTTGGAGGCGGTGAACAGCAGAGAGGTGGGATTCCAAGGGAGACAACCGAAGTCGTACGCTCGCCTCCTAAGACATTGTCTTCGTCTGTGAATCTTAACAGGAGTCATCTTCCACAGCCTCCCATCGGTGCTGACGGTCCACGAACCCAAGCAGCGCGTGCCATACCCGTCTCCAAGTCATACAGCAGACTCACAGCAAATATCCCCGGTACGACGCAACGTGAGAGTTCGGGGTTCATATCGCGGTCTACTTCGCTATTGGACGAGAAGAATCCCCCACCTATCCCAGTCTCTCCTCAGAACATACAGCCTTCGCGGCCATCGCGCAAGACTGGTGGTGATGGTTCCTCAAGCTCAAATCGCCCTGAAGCCATGGAGACGAGTAATTCTTCCCATGCGCACAAGGACCCACACCGTGAAACACATACGAACTCTCGAATGGAGGATCGTGGTCGTTCCGTCCAGTCCCTTGCGCCAAGTTCAGACACTGAACAGTACCCCATGCAGTCAGGTATGCATGTACCGGGCCTGTCGTGCGTCTGTGTTGTTGATTTCATTGTGACGATCAGTGAATGACCCTTGGTCAGCCTCCCCCGACCAATCCAGTCAAAGTAGACAGCGTGCCATTCCTGGTAACTCCTCAGATCTACATAATCCACGAAGGTGGGATGGACACACAGTCACCGGTGGTCTCCCCAATGGTTCCCCCCATGATCCCCTCGGCAGTTCCTCCAGCGGTTTTGCCCGTCCCCCCAGTCCTGTCCATTCCGCTCGCCCTCCCAGTCCACCTCGTCCCGTCCATCCGCTTCATCCCGCTCATCCTCCCAATTTACCCAATCCACCTCGTCCCACTCGCCCTCCCAGTCCACCTCGTTCTCCCCCTTCCCCGACTCGCACTGATAGTGGCGGCAGCTGCTGCTGCATACTTATGTGACTGGTGCATGGAACGTGCCTAATCGGACGTGATTTATACCACTTTCGGGAGGAAAGGAGGGCCTTCGTGAACACTGAGCACTGCTGTCGAAGCAGCGTTATCGACACGGAAAGCAACAAGTACTCAGCACGCCTTAATCCGATGATACCTCGTCTGGCTTCGCTTCGTATTCCCGCGACAGAAAATCTGCGTCAGTCATTCGCTCCGATTACGAATTGAATGTGTAGCTAAGCGCTATCCTTATTGTCATTTATGTCGACTATGAACTCTGTTGATGTGAAATATTTGTGATATGATGGTTACTGGGTGATTGAGAATAATGAGACTTCTGTACTGTACTTTAGCGCGTTTGAGCCGGTCCTTGGGTCGCGGTGGTGACAAAATGCATTTTACGCACTTCTACTGGTTAGTGTGGGGCTCAAGGCACTACAACTTTGGGGTGAATTACTGTGCCCACCCACCCACTAAAATGCTACGATTATGGGTGAAGCCAACAACAATAAGGAGACCGGCGTGACGGACGGCACTGCAAAGTGTGAGAACAACATACTCATTATGAGGTGAAAAAGGGTGTGAAAAACGTATCTGTACTCACTCTCGAATGAGTGAAAACATGTAGGTATACAAAACAGATGATCTACACAAAACCGCACGGAAAGTCCAGAAAGTGCCCATGGGAAAGAAACCACGAACCGTGCCGTAACCCGCACAGGTAAATTTGAATACCTTGCAAGGGCTCAACTTCACATCCGAGGCCGCTTGACAAGCTGTGTAGGCGCAATATCATACACTGATACGGGTTTAGAAGATTCAAACGCACAGCGTAGTACATGACATCGGATGCACTGAAGACGAATGTTTGATGGCATGTTGTTAGCCGGATTCATGTAAGTAGTGCAGTAAAAGGGAGATTTCAAGTCCAACCCTGATTCCCTCTCTCGCATACAGTAGGGGAGTATCCAGTTAGATGGAATTGGCTGGAATTGAGACCGGAATCCAAACCAGAATTTGTTTTTTTTTGGGCTCCGATTGATTTGTAATGAGGCCAAATTCCGAAATTTTGATCGCAACTTCCAACCAATGCTCGCTTACGGAGCTCAAGCTCAAGCCTCACGCCACTCACTCCATGCAAGACATTAGGAACAACGAATGCAACAACTCCACTCGGTCTTTTCTCTTTATCCAGAGTTGTAAGAGCACTTGGCTGGATGACTGTTCAAACGGGCAAGGAATGGCAAAGAGCGGTGATGGGTCAGGGACGGATGACGAAAGGAAGAAAAGGGGCGAGGGTAGTATGAAAGGGAAAAGGCGGTGTTTCAAAGGTAGCAGACACACAGACCTGTGGATTGTTGAAAACGAGCTAATCGAGGGACTTGGGAGTGTCGATCCAGGGCACTGGCACCGAATTCCAGTTTAAGGAATGTTAACGCTATAAATGGCACTTGCATCACACTATCACAAGAGGACTTGCCATTTCCTTGTCCTAGTGCCTCTGAAGGCTCCGATAACACACATGTATGATAACATTCCGGTACAGTATCCAACGCATGGCTCCTAGAAAGCAACTCGACTCGTGCCCAAAGGGCCTGCGTAACAAGGGGATCTCGCCATGGTCTTCGCGCCATACCTCTAGCAACTTTTCGAGGATGAAGGTTCAGGATGATCGATCGACGGCCGAAGTTGGTGGTTTTCATGATTGACGCCAATTGCCTTAGTGAGATACGCTCACAGGCTCAGCTTTATGATAACTCAGAGTCGATTATGATATGACCCACTGGCGTGGATAGTCTAGAGCGGAGGTGCGACTCTGCTATAACAACCACGACAGCCCAGCTGGCCATTCCAAGGCCATCACGTGCTGAGTCTGCGTTGGATGATCACCGCGCCCGCTGCCACGCCAAACGTGATTTGGAACGTGTCAAATGAGGTATCTGTCAACATGCGGACGACACCTTGTTGCCTCAACCTCTCACCTCGACTACAGTACAATGTCTCTTGCACAACCAGATTCGTATGCTAAAGTCTATTACATTCCTTCTCGCTCAATATTAATCATTAGTACAGCCAACGTCTTCAAATCCCCGAAATAGGGTACCTCAGTCACTTCCATTTAATTGTCATTTTTGCTCACATAATTGCCTCTGAGCAGTGCTCAGGTCTTCGAAACTCCGCAAAGATTTCTCCCTCTCGAGGTGACTGGTACGTAGGTTGGTGATGCCGAGATGTGTCCTATAGTAAACCTGTTTCCCCGTCAGTACTCAGGGCGCACGATCTTCCTCGTCTCAAGACCGTCTTTGGGAAGAAGAGGCGGTTTTACGTCACTGTGAAAAACGAGGCGAGAGAATGGCAGACACGACCTGTTCGAAGCGTGGGACAGCGCGTGGAATGGAACGAGATTGTGGACTCCTTGTACGAAGTCTATATTTTTTGATTTTCTTTTTACAATTGAGTCTCTTGCAGCGCCATATCATCACTCTCCCGCATTACGACATCTCTTTATGCGAAAAGGACCTTGCGAAAAGACATCCTTGTTGGGATGCATGAGATCCTCTGTGAACCTCAACAAGGTTCGTCTTGTTGGGTTCTTACTCGCATTCATATGACTCAGCACGTTGTAGACCCTAATATTATTTTGAGCCATGATGGCGATCATTCAACGGAGCCGGTCACACTATTCTTGAAGATCACCGTCTCACCAAATGCGAGTCCCTCTCCGATTGCTCCGGTCAACACCGTGAACCACACAGCGATCGATTTAGACATCCCGCCGGTCGTCGAAGGAAATGCCGCACCTCCTACAGTTCAAGTCGACGGTGAAATCATCCAACCAGCGGTAGTCACCGCTCCTCTACTTCCCTCATCCGGGACCAGTGACCTCCCCATTGAGAGCAGTACTTCTGTGCGACCAGCATCGGACACCCAGACGAAGATGCCACGCATCGCTCTCCGTAGTGCTGAGGAGGCTGTCGATACGATGGAATCATGGGGCATTGCTGTTGGGGTCGTCAAGCAGGTGATGGATGTTGTCGGTCCAAAAATTGCATCAGTATGCCCAAAGCTATTTTGCTTCTTCGCCGAGTTAACTTTCGTTCTCCAGCTGCATCCCTTCGCAAGTCTAGCATGGAGCCTGCTCTCAAAGATTCCCGAGGTGCGTCACCTTCCCTTGTCTGAGAATGCAGCATTCAGTGTTTTGTCTCCTCGTTTCTAGACTTTGCTACAGCAGGTTCAGCGCGACAACAATGTTCGATCACTATTTGAAGCCATATCCGATGCATTTGCGTTTGCAAGAGATGCGGACGCTTTGAGGAGAATCAAGCCGGAGTCTCTCCAGGCGAAAATCCTTGAGGACATGCTGGAACGGGTCTCGGAAATTAGTAAATTTATTGAATTGTATGCGAAGGATGTGGGAGTCGGTACGTTGTCCTGATCGTTTTGGTTAGTCATTATTAACATGCGATTTGCAGGGAGGCGGACTTGGAAGAATATCCGTGGCCAGGTTGACGGGAAAGTCACACAGTACCGCACCATCCTCATCCGACTGCGAGACGATTTTCTTGCGCGTGCTGCTGTCACGACGGAGGTTACTGTTCTTCGAATACAGGACGATGTGAGTAATATTATCCCAAACCAGCAGGAGTTGCTCGACTCAATAGCGCGAATATAGCTTAAAACGATGTCAAACCAAGCATTAGAAGCCGGTGCGTAATTCTGATGGCCACGAGATCATGATCTGACGAAGGGCACACAGAATTCGGTTACATTATCAGGGAATTGCCTTATAAGGGAGGCTGGCGATTCGGCGATGAGAAACGGTGTCTTCCTGGAACACGCGAAGATTTCTTGGATCATATCTTCAAGTGGGTCGAGAATCCCGAATCTGAACGTGTGCTCGTGCTCTTCGGCCAAGCAGGCACTGGAAAGTCCTCAATAGCACATGAAGTCGCACGCCATTTCGAGGACAAGTGCCTCGGATCTTACTTCGCCTTCGTTCGTTCGGAAGGATTCAAAAACGAGTCATACCAACTTTTTACGACACTTGCCTGCGATCTCTCCAACAGCTATCCTGCGTTCAAATTCGCCCTCGGGAGGGTCCTTAAGGATCGTCTGTCGCTCCGTGGTACCCGAGACCGTCGTACCCTTTTTGAGCGGCTCATCCTCGAACCGCTCAAGGATCTACAAATCCGTAATCCAATTCTTATCGTAATCGATGGATTGGACGAGAGTGGAGATGCGAGTGGCACTAAAGGATTACACGCCTTTCTTGCGGAACATCTTCTCGACCTCCCTTCAAAATTCCGTATTCTCATCACATCAAGGCCGGACGATGGCATCGAATCTACATTCGCCGAAGCACTATCTGTCCACACCCTCTACATGGATGATGACAAACTTGCTGCAAAAACGGAGGACGATATTCTCGCGTACTTTCAGGGCGCGCTCCATCCGGACGCTTTCAAGGACTATGGCGTGAAACTATCAAAGGCGGCGGAGGGCCTGTTCCAGTGGGCTTCTGTTGCATGCGGATTCATAAACAACCCTCCTGCTAGTTTCGGCTTTAGTGAGAAAAAGGTCGTACAGCGCTTGTTGGGACACTCTCGAGATCGAGATGGACAAGATCCGTTGGACCAGTTATACGAAGAGGTTCTCGAGGGATATTTCAAGCCGCCTGCAGCACAGACGTTATTCCGATCCGTGATGGGACAACTTTTTGCCTCAATCGAGCCCCTCACCACCAGTTCCCTGATTGCCTTGCGTCGACATGCGCCCAAAGGTGATGCCGAGGATCCTGATCCCGAAGATTCTGATCAGGTTCTCAAAATGCTCGGTCACCTTGGCTCGGTGCTGAGCAATGTCACTTCATCTGATGGAACGCGACCGATCGTTCCTCTCCATACTTCATTCCGTGACTTTCTTGCCGATGAGAAGAGTGGGGCATTTCATGTCGACTTTGGCAAGGCCCACCGTCGGTTGGCACATTCCTGTCTTAGTTTAATGCTGGATGACCTCAAGTTCAACATTTGTAAACTCGAGTCGTCATATCTCGCGAACAGGGACGTCCCGGACTTGGAATCTCGAATTTCTGAGCACATTCCGTCCGCTCTATCGTATGCCTGCATTTTTTGGGACGATCACTTGGAACACCTTGCTTTCGAACGAGATCTCTTCATAAAGTTGCGATCCCTGTTCGAGACAAAGTTTCTGTTCTGGCTAGAAGTACTTAGCATCAAGAATAGTGTGGGCCTTGCTTCGCCAGCAATGGCATCTCTGAAGATGTGGTTGCAGCGGAAGGTGGGTACATCCTATAAATTATAAATAACATGTAGTGACTATTGCGGAAAATCACAACAGCCCCAAAAGGACGTAGAGAATCTCCTGGCATTGGCGAACGACGCGTTCGCATTTGTGCGGTATTTCGGGATGGCAATAGCAAGAAGCGCCCCGCATATATATATATCTGCTCTGCCATTCGCACCATCCTCTTCCCGCATTATCGAGCATTACCTTCATTTATTCCCCCACACATTATCCTTGGATCGCGGGCAATTGTCTCATTGGCCAGCACTGGAAATGGTGATTCAAGCTCATGACGAGTTGATCCAATCCGTTGCATTCTCGCCAAATGGGCGGTGGATAGCCTCAGGCTCGCAAGACCGCACGATTCGGGTGTGGGATGCCACAACGGGAGAGCTTGTAGCGGGCCCGTTTGCAAAGCACACCAATACGGTCCTTTCTGTTGCATTTTCACAGGACGGACAACGCATTGTCTCGGCCTCGAGAGATCGCACGATTCGTGTGTGGGATGCCGCAACAGGAGATGTCGTAGCGGGCCCCTTCATTGGACATAGTAATGGGGTCATATCTGTTGCGTTCTCGCCAGACGGGCGGCGCATCGCGTCTGCCTCAACAGATCGCACGATCCGCATATGGAATGCTGCAACAGGAGAGGTTGTGGCAGGCCCGTTCACTGGACACACGGCTCAGGTCAACTCTGTTGTATTCTCGCCGGACGGGAAGCGCATTGCCTCGGGATCGCACGATCGCACGATTCGACTGTGGGATTCTGCAGCAGGAGGGATCCTAGCGGGCCCATTTACTGGACACACTGAACCGGTCTTCTCTGTTGCGTTTTCACCGGATGGGGAGCGCATTGCCTCGGCCTCGTTCGATCGCACAATTCGTGTTTGGAATTCCGCAACGGGTGAAGTCATGGCAGGCCCGTTTTGTGGACACGCCGATAAAGTTTATTCTGTTGCATTCTCACCTGACGGGCAGCGTATCGCCTCCGCCTCATTGGATTTCACAATTCGTGTGTGGGATGCTGCAACAGGAGAGGTTATTGTGGGCCCGTTTACTGGTCACGCCAATTCAGTCTTTTCTATTTCGCTCTCACCGGACGGACAGCGCATCGCCTCGGCCTCGTCTGATCGCACGATTCGTGTGTGGGACGCCACAACAAGAGAGGCCGTAGCAGGTCCGTTTGCTGGGCATGCCGAATCGGTCTTTCGTATTGCGCTCTCGCCAGATGGGCAGCAAATTGCCTTGGCCTCAGCAGATCGCACGATTAGCATTTGGGACGCCACAACTGGAGAGGTCACAGCGGGCCCGTTTATTGGACACACCGATTGGGTTGTTGATGTTTCATTCTCACCAGACGGGCAGCGAGTTGTTTCGGCCTCGCACGATTGCACGATTCGTGTGTGGGATGTAGCAACGGGCGAGGTCGTAGTGGGCCCGTTTACAAGACACAATGACCACGTCTGGTCAGTTGTATTCTCACCGAATGGGCGGCGCATCGCTTCGAGCTCGCGAGATCGCACGATTTGTGTGTGGGATGCCACAACAGGAATGCTTGTAGTGGGCCCATTTACTGGACACACCGGTTGGGTCTACTCTGCTGTATTCTCACCAGACGGGCGACGCATCGCCTCGGCCTCGGAAGATTGCACGATTCGTGTGTGGGATGTGGAAACAGGAGATGCTGTATTAGGGCCGTTTATTGGACACAGAGACAAGGTCTATTTTGTTGCATTCTCGCCGAACGAGGGGCGCATCGTCTCGGCCTCAGAGGATCGCACGATCCGCGTGTGGGATGCGGCAACAGGAATGCTTGTAGCCGGCCCATTTACTGGACATATGAGTGCGGTCTACTCTGTTGCATTTTCACCAGATGGGCAGTACATTGCCTCGGGCTCTGGTGATCGCACGATTCGCGTGTGGAATGTTACAACAGGAGAAATCGTCGCTGGTCCACTTATTGGACACACCGATCCAGTCGGTTCTGTTACATTCTTGCCGGATGGACAACGGATCGCCTCGGCCTCACTAGATTGCACGATTCGCATGTGGCATGTCGGACCACTATGCACCGCCTCGGCCTTACAAAATCGCACGATCACTACTCATACAGACAGGCGCAGAATGGAAGAAATGGACAAGTTCCCGGTCAATAATGATGGTTGGGTGTGTGGGGAGAATGGAGAGCTTCTTTTATGGATTCCCCAGATTCACCGGCCATATTTCAATAGGTCTAACACTGTCTGGATTGCAGGCAGAAATCATACCCAGCTTGATATCTCACGCGTTGTACATGGATCGAATTGGGCTACGATGTATGTTCCCAGTTTATCTAGAAATTAGGGTTCGTGCACTATGTATGCCATCCCGGAATTCATCGGCAGAGGTAGCACCGATGAATCTATGATTATAATTCATCAGTAGTGTGTCGAAGTCTTTTGAAAACCTATGGTTCGTGATGAACAACTTGTACTTTTAGCTTTTGAGCAAGTCGCCGTTGTCCTTGTCTTACATCGCTGAGCTTTGGGAAAAAGGCATTTGGTCGGTTTCTTTGGCGCCGTTTTGCCTACTACGATTGACTTGACGACTCACGCAATATAGGTACCATGCCAAATCCGTCACCATTGTCAGGATGCTTTCATCCCATCACCAAAGTCCAGAGTGCGTCCTTACACTTCTTCCTCGGTAGTGATGAAGAGCCTGAGGACAGTGAGGACGAGAGTGACGTCTCATAATCAGCGGTGGCGATGGCGATTGCGAAAAGACTAGAACCCGACCACATACTCAACCTCTACACCTTCACGACTTGATACCCGTAGATCCTTACACCGGCTGATTTCGTTCATTACCGACTTGCGAATATAAGCTGCCACGCAAGCGGTCCACATCGTTCCGTCCATCCTCCCAGTCCACCTCATCCCGCTCATCCTCCCAGTCAACCTCGTCCCCTCCATTCCCCGACTCTCACTGATAATGACGGCTGCTGCTGCATACTTATGTGACGGGTACATGGAACGTGCCCACTCGGACGTGATGTATACTACTTTTGGGAGGAAAGGAGGGATTTCGTGAGCACTGAGCGCTGCTGTTGAAGTAGCGTTATCGACACGGAAAGCCACAAGTACTCAGCACGCCTTGATCCAATGATACCTCGTCTGGCTTCACTTCGTATTCCCGCGACAGCTGGTCAAAATCTGCGTCAGGACAGTCATTCGCTCCGATTACGAACTGAATGTGTAGCTGAGCGCTATTCTTATTGTCATTTATGTCAACTATAAACTTTGTTATGATGTGAAATATTTGTGATATGATGGTTACTGGGTGATTGAGAATAATGAGACTTCTGTACTGTACTTTAGCGCGTTTGAGCCGGTCCTTGGGTCGCGGTGGTGACAAAATGCATTTTACGCACTTCTACTGGTTAGTGTGCCAGTGGGGTTCAAGGCACTACAACTTTGGGGTGAATTACTGTGCCCACCCACCCACTAAAATGCTACGATTATGGGTGAAGCCAACAACAATAAGGAGACCGGCGTGACGGACGGCGCTGCAAAGTGTGGGAACAACATACTCATTATGAGGTGAAAAAGGGTGTGAAAAACGTGTCTGTACTGACTCTCGAATGAGTGAAAACATGTACGTATACAAAACAGATGATCTACACAAAACCGCACGGAAAGTCCAGAAAGCGCCCATGGGAAAGAAACCACGGACCGTGCCGTAACCCGCACAGGTAAATTTGAGTACCTTGCAAGGGCAGAACTTCACATCCGAGACCGCTTGACAAGCTGTGTAGGCGCAACACTATACACTGATACGGGTTTAGAAGATTCAAACGCACAGCGTACTAGTAGTACACGACATCGGATGTACTGAAGACGCATGTTTGATGGCATGTTGTTAGCCGGATTCATGTAAGTAGTGCAGTAAAGGGGAGATTTTAAGTCCAACCCTGATTCCCTCTCTCGCGTACTGTACATTGCGTTGGCTTGGCTCACTGCACTCCTTGGGAAGCCTTTGGTCAAGGCTTTGGTGACAGCTGTGCCGCAGATGCGTCTTGTCGGACTCCGATATCATTCCGCTTTTGGGAAGAAAAGAGGGCTTCAGTGAGTACTGCTGTCAAAGTAGCATGTTGAAACAGACGGCGCTAACATGCCTCGAGTAATGAGCATGGCTCCTCAATGCTACCCTAGCCCTTAGCATATTTGAGCGAACCCCGGCGGCCCTCCCTCGGTATCACCATCACCTCGTTCCATGGATATCCCCATTATACCAGACAAAGAAACCCGACAAACTCTTCCGAATCCACGCCAGAATGACGACGGAATGATGGGTCTGGACTCTCAACAGGCAAACGATGAACCCGCGAGGCAAAGTGAACTTCATGCGAGGGTCGAGGCTAGAAGGGTGCCTTTGAGAGAACACCTTGAGGGTACTACAAGTGTTAGCTCCGCGGCAGCTTTCGTCGAAGAATCGCGGGTCAGGGAAACGAGTCCTGCATGTAGCAATGCCCCAGCAGCGGCCTCAGGTCACCTTCGACCAACAGCTCGGCGTGGAGATACCATCGAACTCGATGCGAAAGCCGATGCACGGAATCGATCTGCACAGGTGAGTCCTCGCGCATAATAAATACCTGTGCTTGTGATTCTAACAGGGATCATCTTCCGCAGCCTTCCACTGATGCTGATGATCCACGAACCCAAGCAGCGCGTGCTATACCCGTCTCCAAGTCGTACAGTAGACTCACAGCAAATATCCCCGGTACGACGCAACGTGAGAGTCCAGGCTTTATATCACGGTCTACAACCTCGCCATTGGACGAGAAGAATCCCCCGCCTATCCCAGTTTCTCCTCAGAACAAACAGCTTCTGCGGACATCGCGAAAGACTGGTGGTGATGGTTTTTCAAGTCACCCAGAAGCAATGGAGATGAGTAGATCTTCCGATGCACACAAAGACCCACATCGTGAAGTACATGCCAAATCTCGAATGGAGGATCGTGGTTCTTCCGTCCAGTCCCTTGCGCAGTCATCTTCGCCACATTTGCCATGGGGAGCTCCATCCGCGTCTTCGTTTCCATCACCCCCACCACCAGCGGCGATAAAGAAATCTTCCGGTAGTATGCGTCAAACGAAGGATGCACCTCCAGGTGAACCAGAAATAAGACTTGGCTCAAGTGCCAACTACGGAAGAAGTCACGTGAATCTTCCGAGCGCCGACCCCGTGCCCGAGCGTGTTGCGGCCGCCAATGCGGCGACTGCAGAACCCGCTTCGCACCAGCAATCATCCATACCGCCTCGAATCGACAGAAGCGCTTCTCAATTTCTCCCGCCAATTCAGCACTATTCAGCATCTGAGTCGTTTGCCAGTGACACTGCCCCTCCAATCCCCGTAAGCCGCTCAGGAGGTGCCATTAAACGAACAGGCTCTTCACACCCCCGCCACGGATCCGATAGCGACGCGTCACGCGTAGATAGAACCAGTGTTCCAGACACTGCAAGGTCATGGGATAGAACGGGTGACTTACCCCCGCCTCCTAAGGCATTTGCTCCACGCGATCAACCTTCGAACAATGTATTGGCGGAGCGTAGTGTCAGTGCGGAAGGGTCTTCCCTTTTCACACCATCTGTTTCACCGGCGAGAAAAAAGGGAGATATGGCGGACAGCCCCAGCCATGGAACGACACGGAAGGAAGGTATGTGCACGTCTATATCTGTCATTTTGCGCAGTCGTTGACTCCTTCATTAGTCTCACATAGCAACTTGATCACGCAGGGTCGAAGTATAAAACCCACTTTGCCGGCAGCGGAGGCCTTCGAGGGACATGGCAACAACCTTCGTGACTCGCCACCGCTATCCCATTCTTTAGCAGTGCGTCAAGGTCAAGGTGATCCTGCGGCGAAGAGAGAGCCATCATCAAGCACGAGTATCTCAAGGGAGATGTCTCAGATGCCCATGGATAGTCGTACGCGCAAGAATACTCCTTCAGATCGCATAGAACATAGCCATCCATCATCCTCTGGTCCATCCGGACAACCGCACACACACACCGACAGTGCTACATACTCGGATATCCCAATAAGAAGCCGGAATGAACCCAGTCATTCGGAGCCTACGAGGCAAGAGGGCGCAGAGGGTGGTAGACAAATTGGAGACGGTGGACAGCAAAGAGGCTGCATCTCAAGAAACACGACCGAAGAAATACGCCCGCCTCCTACGACATCGCCTTCTCTACCCGATCAACCTTTTAACAAAGCTTTGGCGGACCCTAGTGCAACTTCTCTCCCTCCCAGACTACTTGATTCACCATCAAAAAAAAGCCGGGATATGCTGACTAGCCCCAGTGATCGAACTACACGGAGGGAGGGTATGTGTATGTCTCAACTGCCGTTTTTCTGTCACTGACGCGCTGATTCGCTCGTAAGTTTTGGATAGTAGTTCAAGCATGCAGGTTCGAATATCAGAACCTACTTTCTCAGCCGCAAACTCCAAGGGACATAGCGTCAACCTTCGTGACCTGCCGCCGTCGCTTTCCCGTTCTTTTGCAGCGCGTCAAGGTCAAGGTGACCCTGTGGCCAGCGGAGACCCTTCGTCAAGCATAAGAGAGAGTTCTCAGACACGTTCACTGCCAGTTCGCATAGGAGATAGAAGCAGGACTGGAGGCAGTCATTTGGAGTCGATGAGGTCAGAGGCTGTGGGGAGTGATGGAAGTGAGGGACAAGCTGGAGGCGGTGGACAGCAGGGAGCAAATAACATGCCAAGAGAGATACGTCCGGTAACCGCGGAACGCAATATGCCCATAGACACTGAGCCTCCTCGAACCGCCCCAATGCAGTTGGCCTCTCCGAGTCGATCTGGAGGGCGGCAAGAAGGTGGAGGATCGAGAGATGTGGCTGAGTCGTCCAGACGGGCCTTGCCACCGGATGAACCTCCGCGGCCCCCATCGAACAGATGTTGTTGCTGCTTGGGACTGTCCTCTTCCGAGGAAGATACTGTCAAGGAGTATGGGGGCTCGAGACGTGGTCTAGGCAATATGACGACGGATATGGGGATTATCGAACGGGCACAAGTTCAATCAGGGGGAGGATGTCCACCTTTCTTGGCATATTGTTGTTGTTGTTGTTGTTGTTGTTATTGTTGCATATAGGACTAGAAATGTGCCTTTGGATGAGTGCCTTGAGCATACTGGAGGTGTTAGCTCTGAGGTAAGCTGTCGTCCAAGCATCGTGGACCAAGGGAGTTAACTGGTCATGCACGTAGCCCAACGTCAGGCCGTCCTCAGATGGCAGCCCGGCCAGGAGATACTGGCGAGCTCAATACGGGGGTCGAGGCACAGCATTGAGCTGTACAAGTGAGCCCACGTGTCTACCAATACCAGTGCATGTCTCTCACCGGCGCTGATGATCCAGAAATCGTACAGTGATAACCTTACCTCTCTAGGTCATACAATATGCTCACAGCAAAAGCCTCCCGTGCGACGCAACGTCACAACATACGGAGTCCGAGATGTCACCATCCAGATGTTTTATTTTCGAACGAGCTGAACCCCCAACTGTCCCCTGACACGTCGCCTGTAGTGCTTAAATAAGAGTCTACGTGTCCCGTGTGCAGTTGACACAAAGGTGTCACCAGAACTCGTACTTGTCCCATCTATGAAGTGATCTGGATCTGGTTTTCGAGAATATCTCTGCACTTTCTGACGGCCTTCAAAACGGCGTGCCCCGCCTTTATATGGTAGTGCCTGAAACACTACGATAGCATCGGCAGAGTTTGGATACGGATATGGTTCCTCACAAGTTGAGGGGAATGGCAAGCAGTCGCCGAAAGACAATTGGCATGTGCTGGAGGGACTTCTCTGGCTACTACTTTCGTCGTTGGTTCCTTTCGTCGCTGTCGTCATATCAAGGTGCTTCATATTGCTGGACGAAGAGTATTGGGGACGGGATGTTAGCAATCCTCCACGCTGATTGTGAGCGCTCGTATCTTCGCTGTCGTGTCGTGCCTTGATTTTGGCGTATGTCCTCCTTGCATCGGAGTGAAGGTTGCTTTGCCAGCTGGACAGCGATGATGAGCTACGAACGCTCGCGTCGAGTCGACGCCCGAAACAAGATGCAGTGGGACTGGAAATTCATCTACTGTACACAACCTTTGAAAATGAGAGTATCGGCCAAAAGACTCACGTGACGTAGTCACTAGACGCTGTGCCGAGTTCGGTGTATATTGAGCACCGTGACATCTCAATGGAAGTTGTCCTCATTGCTACTGGTGTTACGAGTGATGGAAACAGGGGCGCAGTAGTGAAGAAACACGGCGTAATTCAGCAAGCAACAATCCGATGGCACACCACGATCCTCCATTAGAGTATGCGGGGGGGGGGGGCATGGACTGTGCCAGTGGAAAGAGACTTGCTTCCGGGTGACGATCTTTCGTGACGATGTCCGCATAAGATGGTCGTTCTTTCCATCTGTTAGTGTTATAGCGGAGTTCGAATCTTCTCGTAAATGTCATCCACACCATTCACATTCCATCCATCATTATTGTATCACAGACTACCTAAACTACGTAGACAGTTTGTACCTACACTACAAGTACATACAGCCCCATACACCAGTTCTAGCTGTATAAATAGACATTGTGTAGCACGCCAATAAATTATAATAAGCTCTCTTAATTGTGTCTGAGTCTGAATTTTCCCCAAGACTATCTACTTGGCGCAGGGTTTTGACTAGAGTGGGTTCCTCACTTTAACGGCAACTTTGTGGAGTACGATATCCCATGTCTTGCATACATCTCGTGCCTGTGGTGAGGCTGGTGACTTTGAACCGTAGGAAATACTACCGATATAGTTATCTATAAATGATGTTATACAGATGTTCGAACTATCCAGCTTGCTCAGTGTGGGCTATCCTTTGACTCGGAAACTTGCGTGAATTATAACCTTTACCAAGCACCAGAACCAACACAGGCCCAGATGAGACCGCGAACACTCAGGTCGAAGCATACAGTAAGATTTTAAGAACTAATTCTCGTCGGGATTCGAGGGACAACTCCTGCCGCTTTAAGGCGTCCACGTGATGTAAGAGGGAGATTTTTAAAAATAAATAAATAAATAAATCGATGTGAATTGCCGTGCCTGCTTGAACGCTCACACCACGGCCACTTGCAGTTGAGGATTCACGCAAGGATCCATCCATCATTATCGGTATTATTTGCACAGCCTGTGTGGGCGCAATATTATACACTGATACGGGTTCAGAAGGTTCAACCGCACAACGTAGTACACAACACCCAATGTATATATGAAGGCACTGAGGACGCATGTTTGATGGCATGTCGTTAGCGCTGATTCATATAAGTTGTACAGTAAAGGGGAGATTCAAGTGCAACCCTGATTTCATCTCTCGCATACAATATATTGCGTTGGCTTGGCTCGTCCCTTGGGAAGCTTTGGTCAAGACTTTGGTGACAGTTGTGCCGCAGATATCATTCCGCTTTTGGGAAGAAAACAGGGCCTCAGTGAGTACTGCCGTCAAAGTAGCATGTTGAAAGCAGACGGCGCTAATATGCCTCGAGTAATGAGCATGGCCCTTCGATGCTACCCTAGCCCTTAGCATATTTGAGCGAACCCCGGCGGCCCTCACCAGGTATCACCACCACTTCTTCCATGGATATCCCCATTGCACTTGACAAAGAAATCCGACAAACTCTTCCAAATCTACTCCAGAATGACGACGGAATGGTGGTGGATCAGAGATCTCAACAGGCAAACGATGAACCCGCGAGGCAAAGTGAACTTCATGCGAGGGTCGAGGCTAGAAGGGTGCCTTTGAGTGAACGCCTTGAGCAGGGTACTATAGGTGTTAGCTCCGCGGCAGCTTTTGTCGAAGGACCGCGGGTCAGGGAAACGACTCCTCCACGTAGCAAATCTACTCCTGATCCAGCAGCGGCCTCAGGCCACCTTCGACTAACAGCTCGGCGCGGAGATGCCAGAGAATTCGATGCGAAAGTAGATGCACGGAATCGAGCTGCACAGGTGAGTCCTCGCGCATAATTAATCCCTGTGCTTGTGATTCTAACAGGGGCTATCTTCCGCAGCCTTCCACTGATGCTGATGATCCACGAAGCCAAGCAGCGCGTGCCATACCCGTCTCCAAGTCATACAGTAGGCTCACAGTAGGTGTCCCCGGTACGACGCAACGTGAGACTCCAGGCTCGATATCACGGTTTACAACCTCGCTATTGGACGAGAAGAATTTCCCACCTATCCCAGTTTCTCCTCAGAACATACAGCTTGTGCGGACATCGCGAAAGACCGGTGGTGATGATTCCTCAAGCTCAAGTCACCCTGAAGCCATGGGGACGAGTAAATCTTCCCATGCACACAAGGACCCACACCGTGAAGTACATGCGAACCCTCGAATGGAGGATCATGGTCGTTCCGTCCAGTCCCTTCCGGGGTCATCTTCGTCACAATTGCCATGGGCAGCTCCATCCGCGTCTTCATTGTCATCACCGCCAGCGGCGATAAAGAAGGCTTCCAGTAGTATCCGTCAAACGAAGGACACACCTCCAGGTGAACCTGAACGGGGACTTGGCTCAAGTGCCAACTATGGGAGAAGTCACGTGGATCTTCCGACTGCCGTGCCTGAGCGTGTTGCGGTCACAGCGCTAGAACCCGTTTCGCGCCAGCAATCATCTCCGATACCTCAAATTGACGGAATCACTTCCCGTTTTCAACAACCAAACCAACATGATACGGTGTCCTCCGAGTCATTTGCTAGTGGAACTGCCCCTCCGATCCCCTCAAGTCTCCCAGGAGGTGTGATTAGACGAACAGGCTCTTCACACCCCCGCCCTGGATCTGATAACGACGCATCACGCGCAGATGGGGCCAGTGTTCCAGACACTGCGAGGTCATGGGGTGGCTCACCCCCGCCTCCTTCTAAGGCGTTGTCTTCTCCGCGCGACCAACCTTCAAACAAAAGTTTGGTGGACCCTAGTGCCAGTGCTGAAAAACCTTTCCTTTCTGCACCACATGATACACTGGCGAAAAACAAGGGGGAAACGACAGACAGCGCCAGTGATGGAACGACACCTAAGGAAGGTGTGTGTACGTCTAAATTTGTGATTGGCGATGTAGCTGATTTGGTCGTTAGTTTCACATAGTAGCTCAACCACGCAGGGTCGAAGTCTAAAACCCACTTCGCAGCCTACCGAGAGATACGGCGACAACCTTTGTGACCCACCGCCACAATCCCATTCTTTAGCAGTACGTCAGGGTCAAGGTGACCCTTCGGAGAAAAGAGAGTCCCCATCAAGCACGGTGATCTCAAGGGAGATATCTCAGATGCCCATTGATAGTCGTACGCGCACGAAATCTCCTTCAGATCGCAAAGAACATAGCCATTCATCATCCTCACAAAGCCCGTCCGGACAAACACACGCACACACCGACAGTGCTTCATACTCGGATATCCAAACAAAAACCCGGACTGACCCCGGTCATTCGGAGTCAACGAGGCCATCGGGCGCAGGTGGTGGACAACCTGGAGACGGTGGACGGCAGGGAGGCGGCATCTCAAGAAAGACAACCGAAGCCATACACCCGGCTTCTACTAAGGCGTTGTCTTCTCTACCTGATCAACTTTCCAGCAAAGCTTCGTCGGGCCGTGCTTCACTACTTGATTCACCAGCAAGAAAAAGCCGTGATATGCCTGCCAGCTCTGATGATAGAACAACGCGGAAGGAGGGTATAAGTATGTCTGAAATCTGCCATCTTTCTCTGTAGCTGATTCGCCGATCCACTTGTAAGTCTCAGATAGTCGCTCAAGCTTTCAGGTTCGAACACCAGAACCCCGTTCATCAGTCGCCGAGTCTGCCGAGGCACATGGCGCCAAACTTGATGGCCTGCAGACGCCTCCCAGTTCATTCGCAGCGCGTCAAGGTCAAGGCGATCCTGTTCCCAAGAAAGGGCCTTCATCAATTCTGGGAATCTCAAGAGAGAGATCTCAAACACCTATGGAAAGTCGTACGCGCACAAGCTCTCCGCCAGATCGCATAAATCCGTCGTCCTCACCAAGTCTGTCCGGACAACCTCATACACACGCCAACAGTACATACTCGGGTGCTCCAACAAAAAGCAAGGTGGAATCCGCTCAGTCTGAGTCAATGAGCCCAGAGCGTATCGAGGGTGGTGGACAAGCTGGAGATGGTGGACAACAAGGAAGTGGTGTCTCAAGAAAGACAACCGAGGCCTTACGCCCGCCACCTGCTAAGGCGTTGTCTTCTCCACCCGAGAAGCCTTCGAACAAATCTTTAGAGGCCACTGGTGCAAGTTCTCTCCCTCCCACACTACTCGATTCACCAGCAAAAAAAAGCTTGGATATGCCGGCCAGTTCGACTGATAGAACCACACTGAAGGAAGGTATGTGTACGCGTAAATTTGTCATTTGTCTGTGTTGCTGATTTCCTTGTAAGTCCTAAATAGTAATTCAAGCACGCAGGTCCGACGTCTAGAAACCATTTCTCCAGCAGCGGAGTCGACTGAGGGACATGGTGTCAACGTTCGTGACCCGCCGCCGCCTCTCCTATCTTCGGCGGTGCGTCGAGGTGGAATTGACCCTGTTTCTAAAAGAGACCCTTCACCAAGCAAGGGCATCTCAAGAGAGGTGTCCCAGACAGCCACGGACAGTCGTACGCGCATATCATCTCCTCTCGGTCGCATAGAAGATATCCAGCCATCGTCCTCACCAAGTCTGTCTAAACTACCTTCCACTCACGCCCCTCCTAACAGTACTGCACTCTCGAGTATCCCAATAAGCAGGACTGAGCCCAGTCGTTTGGGGTCAGTGAGACCAGACGGCGCAGGAGATGGTGGAAAGGCTCGAGATGGTGGACAGCAAGGAGGTGGCATCCCAAAAACGACAGCTGACGTGTTAACCCCTCCTACTAAGGCATTGTCTCCTCCACCCGAGCAAGCTTTGAACAAGACCGATGCAAACGCTCTCCTTCCTACACTGCTTGGCTCCCCGCTAAAGAAGCCCTTGGATATGATGAGTAGCTCACGGAAGGAGGGTGTGTTCAATTCTAAATCTGTCATTTGTCTCCGTTATTGATCCCATCGTAAGCCTCAGATAATGGTCTGAGCATGCAGGATCGAAGACTACAACCAACATTACCAGCAGCGGTACCCGCTCAGGGACATGGCGTCAGCCTTGGTGAACTCTTGCCGCCGGCACCGCCTCCCCATTCTTCTGGGGTGCGTCAAGGAACAGGTGATCCCGTCGCAAAGAAGGAGCCCTCATCGAGCATGGGAATCTCAAGAGAGAAGTCTCAGACACCCATGGAACATCGTGCGCGCACAAAGTCTCCTCAAGATCGCACAGAACATACCTATTCGTTGTCGTCGTCAAGTTTGTCCAGAAAACCTTCCACTCGCCCAGCACCCAGCACAACTGCAGATTCGAGTATCCCAACAAGCAGGTCTGAACCGAGCCATTTGGAGTCAACCAGACCAGAGGGCGCAGGAAGTAGTGGACGAGCTGGAGGCGGTGAACAGCAGAGAGGTGGGATTCCAAGGGAGACAACTGAAGTCGTACGCTCGCCTCCTAATACACTGCCTTCGTTTGTGATTCTTAACGGGAGCCATCTTCCACAGTGTCTCATCGGTGCTGACGGTCCACGAACCGAAGCAGCGCATGCAATACCCATCTCCAAATCACACAGTAAACTCACACCAAATGTCCCCGGTACGACGCAACGTGAGAGTCCGGGCTTCATATCGCGGTCTACAACCTCGATATTGGACGAAACGTATCCCCCAGCAGTTTCTCCTCAGATCATACACCCTGTACGGACATCGCGAAAGACTGGTGATGGTTCCTCAAGTCATCCAGAAGCCGCGGAGGCGAGTAGATCTGGTCCTTCCGATGCACCCAAGGACCCAGATCGTGAAGTACATGCAAAATCTCAAATGGATGATCGGGGTCCTTCCGTCCAGTCCCTTGCGCCGTCATCTTCGTCACATTTGCCATGGGGAGGAGCTCCATCCACGCATTCGTTGCCGCCATCCCCACCTCCAGCAGCGATAAAGAAGAATTCCAGTAGTGTGGGTCAAACGAAGGATACACCTCCAGGTGAACATGAACGGGGACTTGGCCCAAGTGCGAACTTCAACTACGGGAGAAGTCACGTGGATCTTCCGACTGCCGTGCCTGAGCGAGTTGCCGTGACAGTAGAATACGCTCCGCACCAGCAATCATCCCCACCGCCTCGAATTGACAGAAGTACTCCCCGTTTGCAACAGCCAGACCAACGTGATACCGTGTCGCCCGAGGATGGCCCTACCTCAGGAGGTGTTATTAGACGAACAGGCCCTCGCCATAGATCTGATAACGACGCATCACGCGGCGATGAGACCAGTGTCCCAGACACTGCGAGATCGTTGGATGGCTCACCCCCGCCTCCTTCTAAGGGATTGTCTTCTCCGCGCGACCAACCTTCAAACAAAAGTTTGGTGGACCCTAGTGCGAGTGCTGAAAAACCATTCCTTCCAACACCACATGATTCACCGGCAAGAAAAAAGGGGGAAACGACGGACAGCGCCAATGATGGAACGACACGTAAAGAAGGTGCGTGTGTAGGTCTAACAATGTGATTTGCGCTGTCGCTGATTTCCTCGTTAGTTTTACATAGTAGCTCAACCACGCAGAGTCGAAGTCCAATATCCATATTGCCGGCGGCGGAGCCCACCGAGAGACATGGCGACGACCTTTGTGACCCGCCGCCGCCATTCCATTCTTTCGCGGTACGTCAGGGTCAAGGTGACCCTGCAGCGAAAGGAGAGCCATCATCAAGCATGAGCATTTCAAGGGAGAAGTCTCAGATGCCCATGGATAGTCGTACGCGCAAGAAAACACCTT
>QLPA01000496.1:0-43378 GCA_003313945.1 Lactifluus pinguis
ATTTTCCCTGCATAGCTCTCTCTTTTTCAGCCAACGCCACGCTCTCGTGCTTCTGAAAATGCTTTTGAGGAAATACGACAGGTCGGATCTCGGCTTATCGAAGAGAGGAAGGCCGCTGTGCTGGCCGAGCGAAGTGCAAGCGGATCCAGTTTGGTTGAAAAGCAGGACGTGCAAGGGAACGACCTCCTTAGCCTGCTTGTCAAGTCTGCCATAGCCGCAGATATTCCGGAAAGTATGCGCCTGAGTGATTTCGAGATTTTGTCTCGTAAGTGCTCTTATTCCTCGTTCAAGTTTACCACAGTTTGTCTGAATCCGCGACAATATCTCTTAGAAGTACCTACGTTCCTATTGGCGGGTCATGAAACGACGAGGTAGGCCAGGGTCTCAATCCATGTTCTCAGTATATATTGTTAAATTTTCTGTTACAGTTCTGCTGTGTCCTGGGCACTGTTTGCACTCTCATGTCACCCGGAGATCCAAGCGAAACTTCGCGCGGAGCTCCGCACCTGCCCGACTGATTCCCCGACGCTGGAACAACTAAACTCACTCTCGTACTTAGAACGCGTCGTACGCGAGACACTGCGCCTCTACGCCCCTGTGTCATTCACACAGCGCGTTGCCTCTCATGACGTCGTTATTCCGCTCCAAAAGCCATTCACGGATAAACATGGGGTCTTGCAGAATAATGTAAGGTGCGAGGGGACTATTAATTGATAAATGCACTTTACGCACTGGAATCGCTGACGATGTATGGCGTAAAAGAGTAGGTAAAGGGGATTATGTCGTCATACCAATTCGCCTGGTAGACTGCTCAACAGAGATATGGGGGGAAGATGCGAATGAATTCAGGTACGGCTCTCAGTTGCTCTGCCTTAAATTGTGTTCAACGAGTTGATTCATAATTCATGATGTTGTAGGCCCGAGCGATGGGAAAACTTGCCAGAGACGGTGCATGGGTTCCCAAGTGTCTATGGACACCTGTCGACGTTTATGGCTGGCCCACGCGCATGCATCGGGTACCGATTCACTGTCGCTGAGTGAGTTTGTTCCTTTGATTATTATTTCATGTCTAGCCTGAAAATACCGAATCGCTGATCCTTTTGTATAATTTGTCGTGCAGAATCAAAGCCCTGTTATTCACGTTCGTGCGGGCCTTCGAGTTCGAACTGGCCCTGCCGGCAGACGATATCGTGCGCATGTCTGGAGGCATCGGTCATCCTATGGTTGCGTCGAATCCGGCTGCTGGACGACACTTGCCGCTACTCATTCGACCTGCGAATATGGACTGAATACTATGCACTGAGTGCCGAAGGTTCTCCTGGTCAGATTATTCCCTCACGCCAGTTGTATCATAGTGGGGATGTGTATCTAGAAAAGCAGAGCCGTATGTGTTGTGATGCTGGCTAAGCGGAACTAGATGTATGAGCAAGCTTTGCACCCACGGCGGGACACTGTCATGGTTTCTGGTCACCGCCTTCAAGTTCTCTTCGGTGTTATCCGCGACATGGAAATGCACTAAAAAGCGTAGTGTAAATACGTTCGAGCTACTTTCAGCTACCGCACCATCCGCGCGGTGTGAAAATTTATTTCACAATCTCGTTGCAAAAAATGGCAACTACCTGGCACATGAAGACAGATACAAACTGAGATGGGGAAAAAGGAAATGGAGATATTCAAAATCACAGTTTGGCATGAATCTCCCCATACGTTTTGCTTTTCGATTTCCCGGTGTGCCTTCTCTTCGACCAATTCCCACACATATTTTTGTCGCCTCGTCGAAGTTGTTATGTCTTGGACGTACACCAAGATGTTCCATTGGCCCGGGGTTTGTAGGTCTCGAATTCCTTCTTGTACGGAACTGGACCTTCGTCATTTTGTGTTCGATTACCCAGTTGTTCTTTGAAGGCTTCGGGGACGGTCTTCTCCCCTTCAGGGACAGATTCAGGGATGAGAAATGGATCCAGTTATGGCAAACAGGTGAGCCAGGTGGTGTCGATCCCGCTACTACAGGCGGTGTTGATCCTATTCCTGTTCCTGCCGCACTCGTCTTGCACGGCCTTCTGCTCCGACTCCCGCTCCCGCTCCAACTCTCGCACCCGCTTCTGCTCCCACTCCATAATCCATGAAAGCTCCTGCTCCCACTCTTGTTCCTGTTCCTGTTCCTGCTGCTCCCGCTCCCTCTGCTCTCGCTCCCGCACCCGCTCTTGCTCCAGCGCCTGCCACTCTCGCTCCCACTGCTCTCGCCCTCGCACCTGCTGCTCTCGCCGCCGCCGCTCTTTCTCCCTCCGCTCTTTCTCCCTCCGCTCTCTCTCCTTCTCCTCCCGCTCTCGCTCTTGCTCCCACTCCCACTCCCGCTCCCGCTCACGCACCCACTCCCGTTCCTGTTCCTGCAGGCGGTGTAGATCCCAGTCCTTCTTAAACTTGAATTCTGTGCCGCAGCACTCCCAGCTACCAGAGTATTGAACCTCGAGTAGATTGGGGAACAGTTCCTTATCCTCCAGACGAAGAGACTGAGAGTGTCTCCCCTCACCAAAAAGTGAATCTGGCACATAAAGTTTCTTCACACTGCCAAGTGGTTTGAAAAGTTCACGCCACTGCATCTGGTTGACTTCGTTGTGCAACTCTGACGATTGATCGCGTTTCTCGTGCCGGAGCATGAGCTCCTCCACGGAAGAGAGTACAGGCGAAAGTTTTCCAAGGATCTGAATTGCGGCCGCTACCTGCCAATCCAGATGGCTGCAAAGGATTCGCAAATGCAAGGGACGTTGCTGCCAACTTGAACTCCGATGAGGGTCTGAAATTAAATCAACAGAACCCTCATCGAAGATAAGTTCGATAGAGCTAAAACCGAGGCCCTCCGATGTCTCCATGAATTGCGCGAGGTGTGGAACAGTGAAAGTGAGCTGATTAAAGAACTGGACATTGAGGGAGTTGAGGGAAGGCGCGCTGATCCGAGAAAGAAGTCCTTCGAGGTAGGCACTGACACCTCGAAATGAAAAGAGGTGAAGGTGAGGAAGAGCCATGTTGGTGGTGAATGGGGTGTTCAATAGTTGCCTTGTAACATCGCGGTTTGGGAGAGGTGTATGAAAATGAATGATGAGAGTCTCGAGCTGGGGCGTGTGTGAAAGCCGTGTGAGTATATAACTTGGGGGGAAGTAGGCGGATGCCGGGATGTCTATAAGCTCGAGGTTAACCAAGCTCGTAGTATTTGGGGGTAAAGGGGATGGAATCGGAAGGCAACTCGTCCACATGTGGCGTAGATTAGGTGCTCGAAAGGTCGAGAGAGAGGCGAGGTGTGTAGAATCGTGGGATCGAGACTCGATACTCATGCGTTCCAGAATCGGGACTCGGAATTCCTCATTCAGAGGTGTGGTGAACTTGTTTAATTTTGATGCTGGTATCCCAAGGGCAACACGGTGCAAACGGTCAAAGTGGCCGAGTGCAAACAGTACACCCTCTTCGTCCTCTGCTGTCATCTCACGACTGCAGTCGTCGTAAAAGACTGTGAGCGGAAGGGGAGGTGAATGGGCTAGCATGTCTTCTACAGGTACACCATATGTGCAGAGAAGATGGAGGTCCAATCGTGAAGGTGATGCGAGAATGAGCTGCCTCCACCGTTGGCAAACCCCAGCGAGCTTGTACCACCAACGTTGGCGGGACCACTTGCGGACCAATAGGACATTCTCGTCATTTTCTTCATCCTTAATATCAAGTAGATAGATATAGAATATGTGGAGAAGGACGTCGTCATTAAGGGTATGGATAGGTGAATATGGGCTGTCGCTAAGGGACCTTTTTGATTCACGAGTTGATGCGTGGGATGGGGACGACCAATGTTGGGACTCAAGAGTTCGTAAACGTAGGCGTCGCCACTTATTGCGGAGCCAACGAGCGGTGGTAGACATTTTCAGTAGCGAGGGGGATGTGGTTGAAGATTGAAGTGTGTTGGCCTCGTTTGTGTGTCCTCATCAGTAGTAGGCAGTGCTGTATAGATATTCGTGTTACGCATCTGATGCCCCCGAGGAAGTGATCGTGCGGGGACGGTAAAACTAAGTAGCCGGGGGCAAGTGATTAGTCATATGGGGTGAGCGTCCGCGGCATCATCTCTTCTCCAACCCGTCCCCCCTTCTCACGGAGCTCGGTCTGAAACTGCTGCTGCTCGTTGTGCTTACAAGGGCAGTAATGATTAATCAAGCGTTTAAAGTGATAGTGCTAATATGTTTATTTCACTGATCTAGTCGAGTTTGGTTCAATCCGGGCCGATTTGCCTATGCATTTCCGTGTATGGCCATGTTTATGCATTTATGAGCGGAACGTTCCGATTCCTTCTTCTTCTTGCGCCGTGATGGGTCTGCATCGCTACTGTATTCTCGTATAGCTCCGCAGTCTTAGAAATGGGGTAGAGTGAGTCTCTTTCTATATTGTCATCGGCGTGTGTGCCGATAACTGACCATTCTAGGATTTTCGTCGGGTGCTTTATCTATATTTATATTTCTCACGCGCCCCGCGGTCGCTAGGGACAAATGGACGCATGGTGGCGAGGAGAGGTAATAGAATGGCGAATGAATGGGATGATGGAACGGCGACATGGGAATATTTGGTTAGGTTTCTTCGGCGAATCGAAGCTGCATGGACCCCAATGGCCTGGCTTAAATACAAGCCTCGGAGTATCAATTATGATGATGGCCACGAGCACACCCCACATCATGTCTCATACGCTTCAAGTTATGCTTGCTTACCGTTCCTTTGTGGTGGCCGTTCACTCCCTCTTGGTCTTTGTGTTGGCTCTATTCGCAATCTCGGTCGCTTATGTACTCTACATTCTCATGCGTCACCGTATCCGTGTATGTCGCTCCCCTCTGCGGAGCGTTCCCGGGCCCAGAAATGCGCACTGGGTTAAGGGTAACTTTGTCGACGTACCAGAGGAGAATTCAATACGCTTGCAGGAAGAGTGGGTCAAGACATATGGGCATGTCCTGAAGTACTATTCATTTTTTGGGGTCCGCTATCTCTTTCAGTTTCCCAGACATTTGTCTATATCACATTCGCCTATAGAACCCAAATCTCCTGGCCGTCGACCCCGTAGCCATTTCATATATTCTCCAAAACGACGACACTTTCCAGAAACCAGAATTCCACAGATACATCGTCAGCACTCTCACTGGTAATGGTACGTACATCAGTTCCACTACTCGACGAACCCTTTGACGTTTTGCTGTCAGGCCTCATTGTCGTTCAGGGTAAGTAAACTACGGTCCCGGCGCCTGGACCGCTTTGATTCATTTCAATCTGCCATAATGGATTTAGGTTCAGAGCATAGGAAGCAGGTAAGTTTTGCGCATAAGTTAGATTCCTCTTAAAGCGACCAACGGTCTGAATTTCAAATTTACAGCGCAAGGTCATGGTAAGCAGTGGATTGTTCCCGTGAAACCTGACATTCTTTCTCACCTTTTTCTTTTTTCTTTTCAAGAATCCTGCGTTCGGTCCTACTCAAGTGAGGAATTTTACGCCACTATTTTTAGAGAAATCGTTAGAGGTAATGCTTTGGTGAGAACGGTTAAACCCTTGACTGAATACAAATTCAATTACAGCTTCGCGAGATCTGGGTAGATCTTGTTTCCAAGTCATCAAGAAAGGATGGAAGGCTGAGGCTAGACGCATGCGGTTGGTTAAACAAAGCCACTCTAGACATCATTGGGTTGGCAGGTAAGTCACTCGCTGCAAGCTAGCCAACCCTTGCAACATTAATCACACATTTCAAATCGCACACAGGATTTAACCATGCCTTCCACTCTTTACATTCAACAGATGAAGCTCAGGATCCTATTTACGTGGCCTTTCGCTCTCTCATGTCCATCACTGCATTCAAACTCATCTACGCAGCTCGAATTCTGTTTCCGATCCTTCGCTCTATCGTATGTACCCACTCTCCCTGGTCGAATTTCCCTGTATAGCTCTCTCTTTGTCAGCCAACGCCACGCTCTCGTGCTGCTGAACGTGTTTTTGAAGAAATACGACAGGTCGGATCTCGGCTTATCGAAGAGAGGAAGGCTGCTGTGCTGGCCGAGCGAAGCGCAAGCGGATCCAGCGTAGTTGAAAAGCAGGACGTGCAAGGGAATGACCTCCTTAGCCTGCTTGTCAAGTCTGCCATAGCCGCAGATATTCCGGAAAGTATGCGCCTGAGTGATTCCGAGATTCTGTCTCGTGAGTGTTCTTGAGCCTCGTTCAAACTGACCACTGTCTAATCCGTGACAATGTCTCTTAGAAGTACCTACGTTTCTATTGGCGGGTCATGAGACGACGAGGTAGGCCAGGGTCTCAATCCATGTTCTCAGTATATATTGTTAAAATTTTGTTACAGTTCTGCTGTGTCCTGGGCACTGTTTGCGCTCTCATGTCACCCGGGGATCCAAGCGAAACTTCGCGAGGAGCTCCGCACCTGCCCAACCGATTCCCCGACGCTGGAACAATTGAACTCGCTCTCGTACCTAGAACGTGTCGTACGCGAGACACTGCGCCTCTACACCCCTGTGTCATCCGCGCAGCGCGTTGCCACTCATGACGACGTGATTCCGCTCCAAAAGCCATTCACGGATAAACATGGAGTCTTGCAGAATAATGTAAGGTGCGAGTGGACTATTTAAAATGCAGCCTATGCACTGGAATCGCTGACGATGTATAACATAACAGAGTATGTAAAGGGGATTATGTTGTCATACCAATGCGCCTGGTAGACTGCTCAACAGAGATATGGGGAGAAGATGCGAATGAGTTCAGGTACGGCACTCAGCCTGAGTTGCTCTGCCTTAAATTGTGCTCAATGAGTTGATTCATAATCATGACGTTATAGGCCCGAGCGATGGGAAAACTTGCCAGAGACGGTGAATGGGTTCCCGAGTGTCTATGGACACCTCTCCACGTTTATGGCTGGTCCACGCGCATGCATAGGGTACCGATTCACTGTCGCTGAGTGAGTGTGTCCCTTTCGTCATTATTGTTCATCATGATGTCTAGCGCTGATCCATTTGTATAATTTATCGTGCAGAATCAAAGCTCTGTTATTCATATTGGTGCGGGCCTTCGAGTTCGAACTGGCCCTGCCGGCAGACGATATCGTGCGCAAGCCTGGAGGGATCGGTTATCCTATGGTTGCGTCGAATCCGGCTGCTGGACGACAATTGCCGCTACTCATTCGACTTGCGAACATGGACTGAATAATATGTACTGAGTGCCGAAGAATCTCCTTGTCAAAAAAAAATGTTATCCTCACCCTAGCTGTATCATAGCTGGGATGTGTATCTATGAAAGCAGGACGGTATGTCTTATGATCCTGGCTAAGCGGAACTAGATGTATGAGCAAGCTTTCAAGCTGGAGACCCACGCAGTGGCACGCACAGAAGTTTGTCACGTGCAATGTCACGTGACGAACAGAGAAAGAAAAAAAAAAGATTTGTGCGATTGTCCGACGCCGTCAGTGTCCGTCACAGTCAGGGCACGAGACCGCGCACGCTCGCCATCATCTCCCCCTTAGCCTTTGAGTGCGAACAACTGCGACTATCATTGGGAGAGGGAAAGAGATGAAAGACCTCCCATCATTGAGCTGAATGATTTGCGAGAGGCAGTTGCCTCCAGGGCTCCAAGATACCCAGGCTGCGTGAGCAAAACTAGATTGTATTTTGCTTTTAGAAAATGTGATCATTAATTTTCCGCTCTAGTGGGCGCGAAACATCACGCATTATTATCGCATATGTTAGGATATAAGAGGTTAGTAGGGTCTTTAGGGATCCAACCGTACTTGAGGCCAGCAGAATATGACCAGTCATCGCCCTGTTCCGTTTTCCACGTCCACTGTAGCCAACCGCTCGCCTTCTCATACGTGATAACCTTTTCGAAAGGGACGTCCGTCATCATTATAATGACCAGAGCTATACTTATGATCTTACCTGCGCCTCCCACGATTTTCGCAAGAACGTCTTGTAGTCGTCACTGAAGGTCGAGCCATTTCCACTCTTTCCGACGCAACTTCCGTAGCTTGTGGCACCCGGTTTGATGGACCCATCGTACCGGGCACCGACCCCACGACCGTTCAGATATTTGGTACAGTCTGTCATCGCAGGCGTCCACTCGCCGACGATCGTCGTGAGCTGCTTCTGATTGAAGTCAGAAAGACGTGCCGAGTTATTACACGCGGACAGAATATGCCCTTGGTCATCGAGTGAGACACTCTGCGTGTGGTAAGGAAACCGTGAGAAGGGGTACCAAAAGGTGAGTGTCAGGGGATAGGTGGCGAACGCACGTCATTGCTGAACATCTGGTAGATGTGCGTGTCCATGGCGGCACCGGGGAATCTCTCCCGTGGCATAAAATCATTCCAGTAGCTCAGAGGCTGGAATGCGTCGTGGATTAAAACGGTTGCTGTTCCCGTCCCCTCCGGTCTGATGGAATAACCAGACGTCAATAAGTGCACCTTCAGAATATATCGACGCGCACACTTACCGGATGCTATCATACGAGTCCTTCCAGTACTGGCTCGTGACAGTGAGCACTTCCGGCCCGTAAAATCCAGCCGGCCTGGGACGGACTCGTGATCAGTAAGATACTCCGGAGGACATCACTAGATACGCACTCATTGAGGGGTGCAATGATCGGGACAATAGAACCAAACTGTAGAGAAATTTGCTTGATGATTTCGTTCGTGCGATCTACATTGGTTTGGTTCGAGTGCCAGTGAGGGAACGGCATTCTTTGACCAGAATTATCAAACCTGAATTATTGAAGTGAGATAAGAATATCTACGGGAGACGAGGTGATGCATACCCATTTTGGCTTCCAGGAGCACCGTGGAGATCAAGGATGACATTAAGATTGTATTCTTTAGCCCAACTGATGGCTTTGTAAAGGTATGGGAGTTGGCCTTGCACGTAGGGTTCACCAGGACCGACTTGGAAAGCCCAATAACCGATTGGGATGCGCACGTGAGTCAACCTATAAATGGCGCGCTTTCAGCCTTCAGAAGCGCGAATTAGTAAACCAAACGCGCACCCAGCACCTGCAATTTCCTTAAAGTCGCTCTCAGTGATCCATGTGTTCCAATGATTGAATAACGTGTTGTACGCGACGTTGTAGTCTTGGAATTGTCCGAACGTCCATTCGTCAACAATATCAGGGTTGTTCGTGTTATCGAACAAACTTGGTGTAATCCACGGCTGCATGGATTGTATTACATGAGGAAGGAGAACAATGAGATACGGGAAAGAATAACGAAGCACCTCGAGAACGAGCCACCCTCCGAGGTTGACACCCCGTACGGGCTGTTTGACACGGGCGAAATCATGGTTTGAGCGATGCTGGAAGGACCACTTTCGATGGCACCGAACGAGGGGGGATAAAAATAAAAGTGAAAGGAGCGTGAGCAAAGGAGTGAACATGATGTTGACGGGACACTGCTGAAAAGCAAGTGCAGGGTATAAAGGGAGTGTAAAGAGGAGCGAGAAGAGAGAAAGAACCCTAGAGACGTCTCAGCCGGAGGACATTGTTGTTATAACGCGAGTAAAGGTTGACGTCAAATTGGAATGACCGCATGGTTGCTGGCAATTGAATCGCTTGGCGTTACGTTAACACTTTTAGCGCTCAGCGCTCAGCTACGGTGTTTATAAAGCATCAACTCGTCTGAGTCGCTCCCTGCAAGTCCTAGGACCACTCTACGCGACATACATCCTCAATACAATCGCGCTTCTGTATTGTGAATTTTAAAGTCTCTCCGAGTGTGAGGTGGACACTTGCAATATGGCTCATTCGAGTCAGATCTCGCTAAAGTAGATCGTTAGTTGACTTCCATATCATGATGTCATGGGGTTCTTGATGGCCGTTTTAGGGCACTCTCCATCCGCTGTCGTACTATATTAGCTACTATATATCCGTCCCAGAAATGGGCTGACAGTCACATCGTCGAGAATAGCGAGCTCGAGTACAGTAGAAGAGAAGAGGTGGGCCAAGAGCGGTTGGAAGGCGTTGATGATTAATGCTTTCCCATCACACAAACTCCAAAAATGCGTAGATCACGTGGGGGAATGTGACTAATTATTTGCATTTGTATGCGGCAGTGTAAACGTAAGGTTTGCAACCGGTGTGTAACAGAGCTTGAATCGAGATCAGACAGCGATCGAGAGCGCTACTGGAGGAGATCTGCGAGCGGCGATCGACTTCGGCAAACTAGTGGGAGCCCGGTCAAGCCACATAAAGAGATCGTCTTCACATCCGAGTCCGACTCGGAGTCCATCCGTTGCGCACGCCTATTCCACTCCCAACCTACTCGCGCAATTGCAACGCCCACGGAACACACCCCCAACGCTGTGGCTGACGACATGCTCCTGAGCCGGCTATCTAGAACCATCTCCAAATGGATTCCGCTGACGAGTTCTTCACCTCGATTACGCCGCTGGCCACTATAGATTGCATTGTGACCGTCGTGTCATGGAGTTTTCCCCCTCACGACATCGTTTTGGCGTCCTGCACCACTGCGCCTGCAGATGCACAGCTTTGTCTCTACTGGCTGGAAAGCGGCGCAGTGGGCATTGCCTACTCGTTTGTAATATTTTCATACATAGTGCAAAGGTCCGTATAACTTTGTACGCAGCGAAGTTCTCATGATGTCAATATTTATATCTTGATTTTGCCTGAACGCGGAGGAAAGAGGGACTGTGAGAAGATCACCAATTTCTATTGGGTAGTGACCATTCATTATTCGACCATGAGCTAGAGGCCGACGCTACTGTATGAACAAGGGAAAATACACGCTCATTGACCAACGAAGACAAAACAATTTGTTCACCAGGCTCACAATCATTCCACGTCATCCAGCTCGAGGATGATTACCACCTTGACCTTACCAAAGCGGCGGCTATTAGGATTGTGAAGGTATCGATTAACAAGCTGTCCGAGCTCTTCCCCCACGGACATTTCTGAGGGTGCTGTGCCGGGAATCCCTTGAGAGGGGACTGTTACGTTGGGTCGTTGAGGTGCATGGCCATCACTTAGCATCTCCGAGTCCTGTGGCCACAGACCCAGTCAGCTGGGTTGTGAATGTACTATAGAGAGGGAAAGCACATACACGGGCTAGCGGAACAGAGTACTGTGGCCAAAGCGGACTAGGGTAGGTGGGGAGATCGAAGATGGGTTGAGCAGTCCCGGAAGGTGGGTTATAGTAAGCGACATTCTGCCAGTGCTCGCTTTGATATTCATACTGCGGCTGTTCCCCAGACCCCTTTATGGAAGCTGCCATCAGAAAGGAAAGAACGAAGGCAGATAAATGGGGACGACTTACTGAAACCTGGGACGAAGAGTCATAATGCCTCATATCGCTAGTGGACTGGGATGGATATCCAAAGCTGGGGTGGTTCATTGAGGCGTAGGGACCAATTAAGGTTGCACCTGGTACATTTTCGTTCGGTGAGAGTTCATGACCAGAACCGCTAATTTGAGACGGGCCCTAGAGATATACAACGGTGAGTGGCTGAGACTAGCAAAGGCTGCTGCAGAGAGCTGACCTCCATCCCCATACGATTATATTGATAAGGTGCGGTGCCAAGATATTCACGTTGCATCTGGTGCGCACGATGATTTATGGAGACAGAGAGTTCTTTGCGGAGAGAAGATTGTATTGACCTGGAGGTGGGTCATTACAAGAGCAAGAAGATCTTATTTTATAATGCTGAGGTCGGAACACAAGACAAGGGCTCTGCCACCCAATGTACTGTAGTAGTTGCAGACACGTATCAACTGACACACCAAGGGTGCTGTGGAACGGAGGACTTTGTGCGCCGATCACCTTTTGACTTTGTACGTGGTGGCCGGGGTCAGTCTTGTTGGCAGATGGCCGAGATGGCCGCCATCGACAAAAAAACCGGTGGCGGGAAATCTCAACAACTGACCCCGGCCACCACTTACATAAAGAAAACCGGCGCACAGAGTGCTTGGGTCCCGGCATTTCCTTTGAAGTAGTTGAAGTAGATTATTGCTACCTTGTTGAGAAGCCCGAGAATGCCATCGGATTAGCAAGCATAATGTCTCCGAATCGTGTGATCGTGACGTGAGGCTTTACACGAGCACTAGTATTGGTGGCTCATTCTGTTACAGCTCGAGTCACATTACCCCCGATTTCGCCACCACGAAGAGACCGACATACTAGTCCTACCAGTTCCAGATCTGTTACAAGCAAGGTTACAAGCGCCAAAATGGCCAGTTCCCTTTCTTGGATCAGCTAGTTTGTTTTTATGCTTTCTCCGCTCAATATTCGATCATGATTTGCAGGAACAGGCACGAACCCATGTCCGAATTCCCCATTGTGGCAGTTTCGAATGATTCGTACTCATGATTCACCACCGGTCGATCACTTCTCTTCTTCTTAAACCCGGTGTGCACGCATTTTTGATTGGTGGCGTCATATGCTGTACTGGTACAACTATACGTTCTGCCATAGATCATTCATTTCTGCAGTTGTTTGTACGATCTGACAGATGAGGTGGGATGTATCCCCAGTAAGACTTTACAATGTGCTATTGAAAGGCATGAGTGAGGAGGGACGTGAAGGGGGTAGTTTCATCCGGGGTGGTGAAGAAAGGAACTCGAACTGGTTGCGGTACGAAGGAAGCAAGTATGAAACTTCCAGAAACGGCATGCGAGGGTGATCGTATGACTCGGAGCACAGTGCTGCGTGTAGTTAATAAGAATATCACAATACTCTGCTCCCATGGGGGAGATAGAGCTAACGCGGGTACGCACTGGCACGTGAGCCACTAAACGAGGATGCACAATCGCTGGAGATCCTATTCAAGCGTGGCGCCAATACCGACCAAGGCCACCCAGCCAGCCGAATTCCCTTCTGCCAGACGACGGACGAGAAAATGTACAACGGAATCCCCAGAGTTGCTTCTCATGGGGAAGTCATACTTGTTGAGCAGCTTGGCCAGAAGAACGGATAGTTTTGTAAGCTCGTTCCCGCGAAAGATTTTAAGAGTTGGGGAAAGCGATGCTGGTTGTTGTAATTCGCCAGAAGTTTTCTGCTAAAGATAAGACAGTTGAGCAGATAGGTGAAGTGGGGCCGACAACGCACCTCGTGAGGTAGAGTCAGACAAGTTCAACGCGCGAAGGACGTCAAGTTCGCGTCCTTCGTCGTATTGACCGGTTCTGAGCCAGTTCACAAACTCATCTGCATTTCTTGACCCGCAAGCACGCTTCCGTGTGAGTTTTCATTTGCTGAGCTATTGGCAGCGGATGCAACTTGAAGGTCGCGGAGGTATACCCGAACCTTTGGAGGAGCCGAGATAAAGGATGCAACTTTGATAATAGACGGGGGGAAGCGTTGCCTTTGGTAGTTATTATCTGTAATGCCAACGAGAGAGATATTCTCCCGCTCCCAGGACGTGAGCATCCGATCAAGCCAAGTAGTAACATCACATGACTTCCGCTGTGTGTCCTCTCTCCACTCCCCCCTTCCACCACCACAAAGTTCAAAGATGCTTCCACCATTCACACGATACCACCCTTACCCACCAAACACAAAGTCGAACTGAGTCCCGGCCCCGTGAAACAGCCAATAGCGCCCTCTAATCCACACTCTCAAAAATAGAGGGAATCGCTGACCACCAACACCTCCCCATAATTTCAATCTACGTCATCCACCAGCAATTCATCCGAGACAATATCCGAGACGATGAAAGCAGACATGAGATATGCATACACTCACGGAATTCTTGCATGCCCACCACCAGATGTCGGCAAACTTGCGAGGGCTTTGGCACCAAGCCAAGGAGCTTTTTTGTGCGTTGGACCGTTCGGCGTGGCATCGGCGCTAACATTTCCTCATTATAAATTCTACTTCAGAGGTTTCACGTTAACTATTACGCATCGCAAGCAAGCCAAGGAGATCCAAGGACAGGCGGGCAACATCTGTCCCGCTGGGAATCTCAGTTTATTTGAACCAACAAGGATGACCTTGCAAGGTAGTCCCTCTCCCTTTTTCGTTTTCCATTCACCTTCTCAACTTCCACAACCCAAAGGCTTGTACCGTTCATTGTGATTCTTCTCGTTCTCGAGGAAGCCATTCTGCTCGTTGTGCTGTACGCAGCTGGCATGCTCCCGTCGACGTGCATTTTGACATCTCAGCGCGCATGATCTGATGCGAAGCGACGTGAGAAGCAGCGTGCCTTCGCTGAGGCTACACGCGTTGCCCTTTTAGACTTGTACATGGCGGGCCCGCCCAGCAGCCCTGGTCTATCAAGTCGTGGCAGGACGGACTGGAATGGTTGCACGTAGGTTCTGAGCTACCTTATCAAATACGCTTTGATCATGCTAAATATGCTTTGAGCATGATCAAAGCCCTCTAGCTTTGAACTGCACGTCTCCAAGTGATTAACTATTGCTTTGGTCTCTTCTATTGTGGGTGCGGGCGCTCTCTGGCCAAAATATTGGGAGGACAGGATTTTTTCAGTTGAGGATAACTCGTGAGTAATTTTGCCCATACTATCCACACTGAGGTTCTCTACATCAACTTGAACACCGCCCACTCGTCCCCATACGACATTATCCCAGCCATTCTTCGCACTCGATAGAAATCTCAAACAATACCCAAATGACCCGGACGCATCCGCTCTCCATCTATTCGCTCTCGCTCGTCTGCGAGACTGCCGGCGCATAGGCCGTGTTGAGCCCGCCATTGATAGCACCGAGGATGCCATCAATGTGCTCGAGGCGGCATACGAGGAAACTGAGGACCCGCTCATTGTCGTCGAGTCATCGAGTGCCTTTCACAATCGCAAATACGACCGTCGAGCGCCTGTCATTTTCCGCGATGTTGATGAGGCGTCTGAGTGTTTCAGGGGCGATCCACTACGCTCAATGATTATGCGACCATGAACCGGGTTATTGTTGCGGCCAGTACACGCTTCCATGTAGCGATGAATGATACATAATCAGGACGGGTGAGAAAGAGGGGGGATATCCAGAAGAACGTATCAACGTATCAACGTATATCAACGTTCAACCCCCTCAGTCTCGGGAGAAACGGGCCGGTGCTTCCAAATGAAGGAATTGTCCTATTAGTTGTTATACTTGTACTACTTGTACGTCGGTTGAGTGCGCATCGAGATCAATCGAGACCACCGACCACGTTCTCCCTGGTCGTTTTACACAACGAATCTGTGTTGCTTTTATCATCTATACATCTCAGCTCCTTTTTTCTCTCAGGCCTCCTGATCTGACAGTGGGGTTCTTATCTCACCTCTTATCCCCCACGATGGACATGCAGCATTTGGTTTGACTCAGCGTTTGTAGTCAACATCGAGAGATAAAGTTATTTCAAGATCGACGTCGCGAGAATGTTTTCCGCACAATAAGTAAGGGCATATGTACTATTTTTGCAAGTAATGAGGATCATATCGGCACCTCTTACCGCGCCACTTCCCGGCCACTGGAAATAGAGGCAAAGTCGTGCATCTACACGCGCAGCGGTGCAGAACGTCACGATGCGATAATTACCCTGGCGCCGTCTGTAGTGACTATGCGAAAGTCTGAACGGAGATATTTGAGTGGCCAACGGCACGTGGAGTTGGGCTGGACCTGGAGATACTACGCTTAGGCTCACAAGCATGTAGTCGACCAGTGCTGCAAAGTTGAGCGCGGCGGTCGGCGTCAACTCGGATGAACTTGATTGATCGTGTTTCGTTGGGCATTGTAATTAGTTGAGTCGCCTGGTCGAAAAGGGAGGGGCTTGTGGGGACGCATTGGGATTGACCAACCCAATCATGGGGTAAATTCCCGGGCCGAGGGTGTGAGTGAGGGTGTGACCGGCGAGATATTTACGGGTTCGAGAGTAAAGATGAGGGAAAGGAGGGGGACACGGGTGGAGGGGGAATGGGGAGGGACACACGGTGATTCGGAACCCGTGAAACTGAGATGATTGAAAAAGGGAGGAGAGAACTGATTGAGATACTGATCATGGATCTAGTCCCCTATGGTCAGCCAGCCAAACAATTGGGAGGTTCAGTTCGGGGAGAGGATGGTCCGGAGTACCCAGGGTCCGTCTATTGGGAGATCCGAATTTCCGATATAGATGATGAAGGGAGAACAGGTACGAGCGATATTGAGGGGAAGGGAATACTGGGAGACGGGAATGGAGATGGGGATAGACACACGGTGATTCGGAACCCGTGAAACTGAGATGATTGAAAAAGAGAGGAGACTGATCTTGGATCAAGTCGCCTAGGTGGGAAAGTCAGCCAGCCAGACGGTTGGGAAGTTCGGTTCGGGGAGAGGTTGGTCCGGAGTGTCCAGGGTCCGTCGGTTGGGAGATTCAAAATATGGATGAACATGCCGTATCAAAATCGAGGAATCAGAAACTCTCCTGCTTTTGCTGCGGGGTGGCAACGGGGGCATGTCGTGCTTCGGCTGAGGGAGCCGAATGCCTCTGCGTGAGGACGTTGAAAGCATAATCAAGAGCATAATCAAGGCGGGTGAGAACTGGGGGAGCTGACGGAAGCCGCGAGAATCCTTGAGTCACGGGCCGGTGATCACATTCGATCGAGATCTCTTTGTTCAGCTTCAGTGTTTCTTTACGAAATCTTTGACATGAGGCTGTTCTCCTCACGTTGTTTTCATCATCTATACCTTTTCCATGTCTCAGCTCTTTTTCTCTCAGCCCTCATGATCAGACAAGCGAGGTTTTTATCTCACTTTTTATCCACGTATGGACGTGGCGCAACTAAATGCTATCTCGGGTCACCGTGTTCCGTACGTACGCGCATTCAATTTGACTCAGCGTCTGTGTCCAGGCCTGCCCTTATAAACTGGGGCCTTCTTACTCTTGTGATGACCCACCTCAACGCAATCACCTCTCTGCAAAGACCCCTTCACTTTTTGAATCGAGCATACTACTAGATGCAACGTGAATCACACCTCAGTACCCCTCCTTGTCGATATACTCCTGTACAGAGCACCGACTCGGAGGTCAGCCCTCCACATTACAGCCTCTTAGTTGCTCATCATCGTATATCTCTAGGCCTCTCCTCATGTCCGCTGTTTTGATCATGGGCGGTTGCCATACGAGTGTGTACCAGATGCAACTGTAATTGGTCCTTACACCACAACGAACCACCCAAGCTTTGAATTTCCATCCCAATACCCTACCAATATAGGGTATGATGGCCCTTCATTCCAGGTTTCGGTAAGCCATGGCACATCTATCTGCCTTCATTCTTTCCTTGTTGACGACAGCTCTTCCCAAGGGGTTTTTGGAACAGCCACAGCAGTATGCAAACCAAGGCAACCACTGGCAGAGCATTTCCCACAACGGTCCATCTTCTGGGACTGCTCAACACATCTTCGATCTCCCCATCTGTCCTAGTCCACTTCGGCCGGGGTATTATGCTCCGCCAGCCCATGTACGTGCTTTTCCTCCCTCTCCGTGGCGCATTCATGGTCCATCTGACCGGGTCTGTAGTCGCAGGGTACACAAAATAGTCATACCGGCAGTCATGCACCTCCACTCTCCACCATAACACCCCCCTCTCAAGGAATCCCAGGCGCAGTACCCCCTGGAATGTCTGTGGGGGAAGAGATTATACAACTCGTTAATCGATACCTTCAGAATCCTGATAGCCGCCGCTCTGGTTAGGTCAAGGTGACGATCGTGCTCGATGTGGAATAGTCGTGAGCCTAGTGGACCAGATTGTACTGTCTTTGTTGATAAGAGAGCCTGTATTCGCCCGTGTACAATAGCATATGTAGATCTCTGGCTTCCTGTCTGATGACTGGATAAAGAATGTAAATGGTGCAGTAAAACAATATAGACGGACGTCACGAGAATGGTTTCCACACAATAAATAAGGGTATATTTACTAGGATGAGGATCACTGTATCGACACCACTTACGCGCCACTTCCCAGCCACTGTCCATAGAGGCAAACTCGGCATCTAGATGCGCAGCAGAGAGGAAAATCACTATACGACAATTACCCTGGCATCTGTAGTGATTATGCTAAAGCTGAACGGAGGTATTTGAGAGGCCAGCGGTGGAATGGGGGATAGAGGACAGGCGGGGCGAGGATCAGGAAACGGGCAGAGTGATAGAGACATGTAACTAGACCGCTGACGTAAGGAAAAAGGAAACCGTTCTTGACGCGACACGACAACTCGAGCGACACGTCCCTCCAGCGGCACGTGGAGTTGAGCCGGATTTGGAGATGCTACTTGTAGGAGACGGCCGACTTACAAGCGTGTCATCGACCAGTGAAAATTTGAGCGCGTTGTCGACTCGGAAAAGGATGGACTCGAATAATCATGTGATTCGTTGGGCCACCTGGTTGAAAAGGAGGAGCTTGTGGGGACGCATTGGGCCTGACCTGGTAACTGAACTCGATCGCGGCTTTGCATTTCTCCTCGCGCAGCTAACTCAGTCATTGATTGATCTGCATTAGTACACTGGAATAAGTGGTTGGTGGTACTATAGGCCATCAGGAAGAGAAAGGTTTACGGACGGCGGTTTGACAAGATGGTCAAAGAATAGCTGTGATCAAGTTGGCGGGTGAGCTGGGTTCAGCGGCTAACGCGGCGCGGATTAAGCGCTGAGATATGAGAAACCGGCGTTCTCCGGGCAGTGACGATCATCATAAATCCAGATCCAGCGCCCGTACTTTTCAACCGACGCTCTCCGTGCGCGCTACTATATCGCAACCGACCAAGGTCACACCTTTCTCTTCTGGAAACAACTCTCTGAAACCGAACAGACAGCATTCGCAGCACAATAGCGATCGATATCGAGCACGTAAATCATACACAAGCCAAGGCGGTTAGCACACTCGTGACCTGGGAGTAGGCGATCGAACTTCTACTCCAGGACGTGAGTGAAAACGTTACGCAACAGTCGGTAAGGGTGGCGGAATGGCGCGCAACGGGTCTCGCTGCCATCGGCCGGGGCGAGGTCGATGTGTTGATCGTAACTGGTAGAACATCTGAAAGCTGACGAATTTCGATCGCTAGTACAGAAAACTTGAAAGCAAGGTAAATGGCTACTATACAACACTTACTCCTGCTTATCGTAGACTCGGACAGTCCTACTAACTCTCTCGAAAGCACCCCCCGGGCTCATATTCCGACTCTGTCAGGCTGAATATACGGTCTGGCTCACGGCGTACTTGTAAGTCGGCCGCTTGCAGCCAAAGGGTCACAGCAATCACTATAGATGGCATGGTGATCGTCGTGTCGTGGTAACTTCCCCTCACGCTCGCGGTGTGACGCTCTAAACTGCTACACCCATAGATGCGCGACTCTGCCTCTATTGGCTAAAACGCGGCGCAGTAGACTCAATAATTCCACCCCCTCTCAGTTGTAGTACTTTCATCAACAGTACATAGGACCTTATAGTACGCAAAAAAAATGCTATCTTGTCTTGGCCAGAAGTGGCAGCGAACATAGGATCCATAGACGCTAAGTATGAACAAGGGAATATAAATGACTAATGATTCGTTCCCAGGCTCTCAACTACTCCACGTCATCTAGTGCAAGCACGATTGCCACCTTGACATTACCAGAGTGGCGGCTATTAAGATTGTGAGGGTATTGATATCCAGCTGTCCGAACCCTTCCCATTGGACGTTTCGGAGGGTGCCGGGCTGAGGATCGACCAAAAATGGAGAAACAGTTCCTGACGTGCGCCAAACCGTCCCTCCACCCTCCAAAGTGTTTGCCTTCCTAAGGCCTGTCGTCTCGTTCTTGGAATTGACTTAGCAAGTGATGGTTAACCATGATCAACCATCTTCGGGGTGGGCAAAATGCGAAGCGCAGAACCCACTGACCGGCCATGGAAATCTGACAACCTGGATGGAAAGAAGGAACTGCATTACCAAGCACACTCAGTCGGGTCTCTCAGCCATGAATCGTCAATGATGGAGGGCAGCAGAGTCCACGCGTATAAAAGGGGTGCATGGGAGGGGGCGATGGAAGGTTGGGGATCAGAAAATCGACCGCTGTTGCTGGGTGGCAGCGGCGGCATGGCGCTGCTTGGGGGTGGCCATCATCAAAGCCTCGTCGATCCTTCGCAAGGACATCAGTCTTAGTCAGGATACCCGGTTGAGAAGCAAACGCACTGGCGGAGATGGGTAGTCTCATTCTGTGCGTGTTGAAGACTCGTCCGGAATTGCTGCAGAGTCATACAACACTTGAATGCGTGGAGCACGATCCAGGAGAAGCCTTGCCCAACTTCTGGTTGGAGTTGGGGAGAGCATGCTTGAGACAGCGGTTGCCATCCCTGGGCTCATCACGCATCATGGCGCCTCTGCTCGGAGTAGATACACGGATGACAAATTTCCTGGCGACTGTTATAACTGAGTGAGAATGCAAAAAGTTTTTAAAGCCAATTCGGAACTTTCACCTGTTATATGCTGTAGGGCTCGAACGGCGCTTGCGATCACAACCCGAGCATGCGCGACACTGACTAATTGGGTTGGGCCACGAGGAATTGGGGACTGAAGCGAGGCTTAGGATGTAGGGAGTGTATTTCCATATGGCAATGAATGGTATGAAACTTGAACAGACAGTGACACATGGGTGAGGAGGGCATGCCGGATGCTCGTGCGTGAGGGTACTGAACATAATCAAGACGGGTGAGAATGGGGGGATCCAGAGAAGGGTGAGAAAAATGAATAGTTGGGGAGAGATGGATATCGATCTATGCAATTTGTGACTTAGAATCACTAGCAGATCCTACGACCGGAAACCCAAATCTCCCGCTTCTCCACTGCTCCGGCCTCATAAAGCGGTTCGGGCAATTTCAGCCCCTTCGAGCAATACAAAATGAGAGCCATGAGGGCCTTGCCTCCTGCTGAGGTCCCAAAGATCGTGTCGATGGCGAGGTCGGCGGTTAGTGGAGGAAAAGAGGAGAGGGGAAAGGGGAGGGGAGGGGGGAGAGAGAACTGGAGGTCGAACTCACCCGTCCGGCGCGTTCTGCCGGGTGCCTTCTAAAACAGGCAATAATGACCCCAGGAAAAGAGGAGAGGGGAGGGGGAGGGGGAGGGGGGAGAGAGAACGGGAGAGAACTGGCGAGAGAACTGGAGAGAGAACTCACCGTCCGGGACGCGGCGCGTTATGCCGGGTGCCTTCTAAAACAGGCAATAATGGCCCCAGTTTTTCTCCATTTCTTCTCACATTTTTTACACCTGTACACGGATCGAGATTGAGGATTTGATCATTTCGACATGAGGCTGTTCTCATCACGTTGTTTTCCCTCATCTATACCATTTCCACCTTTCTCTCAAGCCTCATGATCAGACAGGCGAGGTTTTATCTTCACCTCTTATACACGAATGGACGCGGCGCAACTGAATACTATCTGGGGTCACGGCGTGCGGTATGTACGCGCATTTAATTTGACTCAGCATTTGTGTCCCGGCCTCCCCTTATAAACTGGGGCGTTCTTACTCTTGTGATGACCCACCTCAGCGCAATCATCTCTCTGCAACGACCCCTTGACTTTGTAAATCGAGCATACTAGATGCAACGTGAATCACACACTCTCAGCACCCCTCCTTGTCGATATACTCCTGCACAGAGCACCGACTCGGAGGTCAGCCCTCCACATTGCAGCCTCTTGTCTTAGCCACTCACCATCGTATATCTATAGGCCCCTCCTCATGTCCGCTATTTTGATCATGGACTCTTATCATACGAGCCTGTACCAGATGCAACTGACATTGGTCCTTACACCACGATGAACCACCCAAGCCTTGAATTTCCATCCCAATACCCTACCAATATAGCCTGTGATGACCCCTCGTCCCAGGTTTCGGTAAGCCATCGCCCGTTTTATCTGCCTTCATTCTTTCCTTGCTGACGGCAGCTCCTCCCCAGGGGTTTTGGGAACAGCCACAGTATGCAAATCAAGGCAACAACTGGCAGAGTGTCGCTCAAAATGGCCCGCCTTCTAGGACTGCTCAACACATCTTCGATCTCCCCATCTCCCCTAGCCCGCTTCGGCCAGAGTATTATGCTCTGCCAGCCCATGTACGTGATTTCTCTCCCTCTCCATAGCGCATTCACAACCTATCTGACTGGGTCTGTATTCGCAGGACATACTAAACGTTAATACCAGTGGTCACGCACGCCCACCCTCCAATGTAACACCCCCTTCTCAAGAAGCTCCCGGCCCAGTACCCCCTGGAATGTCTGTGGGGGAAGAGCTCATTCAACTCGTTAATCGATATATTCAGAATCCTGACATCCGCCGCTCTGGTAGGGTCAAGGTGATGATCGTGTTCGATGTGGAATAGTCGTGAACCTGGTAGACCAAAAGTGTACTACTGTCTTTGTTGGTAAAAGAGTGTGTATTCGCCCGTGTACAATAGCATATATGGATCTCTGGCTTCCTGGCTGATGGCTGGATAAAGAATGTATATGGTGTGACATTTGCTCTCACTTCCAGATAAACTAATACTTGCACCGTCGATCGCGGCATAGCATTTCTCCTCACGTAGCGATCTCGGACATTGATTGATCTGGTCAACGATCACCGGCAGGCGTCGCCTCGTGTACATTGATTGATTCAGCATACAGAGGGTACAGTACTACAACTGGCATAAGAGATTGGTGACACTAGAGGCTATCACGAAGAGAAAAATGGTTTACAGACGGTAATTGGCGGTTTGACAAGATAGGAAAAGAATAGCCGTTGGCGGTGAGCCGGGTTCAGCGGCTAACGCGGCGCGGATTAAGCGCTGAGATCTGAGAAACCCGGCGTTCTCCAGCCGGTAAACAGGCCCATGCTTTTTCAGTCATGTCCACTGACGCTCTCCGTGCTTGCTACAACGCAACCGGCCAAGGCCACATCTTTACCTTCTGGCTCTGAAACAGAACAGACAGCATTCGCAACACAACAGCGATCGATATCAAGCACGTAAATCGCGCACAAGCCAAGGTGGTTCTCTACAGAGCACACTCGTGACCTGGGGGTAGGCGATCGAACGTCTACCACAGGACGTGAGCGACAACATTACGCCGCAGTCGGAAAGGGTGGCAGAATGGCGCGCAACGGGCCTCGCTGCCATCGGGCGGCGCGAGTTCGGTGTGCTCCTCGTGGCTGGTAACAGCATTTGAAAGCTGACGAATTTCGACCGCCAGTACAGAAAACCTTTGCAAGAAAGGTAAATGCCTACTATACAGTACTTATTACTGCTTATCGTGGACGTTTCACGACCCTTTTTAGCTTATGTTTAACCACTTACAGTCGCTCACACTCTCGAAAGTCACAACCCCGGTTCATATTCCAACACTGTCAGGCTGAATTTATGGTCTGGCCAATGGAGTACTCGTGAGCCGGCGACTGGAAGCCCAAGCGTCACGGTAATCACTATAGATGACATGGTAATCGTCGCATCGTGGTAACTTCCCCACACGCTCGCGGTGTGACGTTCTGAACTGCTACACCTGTAGATGCGCGACTTTGCCTCTATTGGCTAAAACGCGGCCCAAGTAGGTAGTGCCCACACATCCCCTCTCAGTTGTAGTATGTACATAGGACCTTATAGTACGCAAACAAATATTCTATCTTGTCTTGGCCAGAAGTGGCAGCGAACGTAAGATCCATAGATATTAATGTACGAAAAGGGAAAATATACCCTCTGATTAACGGTTCGTTCCCCAGGCTCTCAACTACTCCACGTCGTCTAGCTCGAGCACGATCGTCACCTTGATCTTACAAGAGCGGCGGCCATTAGGATTGTGAAGGTATTGATTAACCAGCTGTCCGAGCTCTTCGCCCACGGACATTTCTGAGGGTGTTGGGCCGGGAATCTCTTGAGTGGGGAGTGTTACGTTGGGTGATTGAGATCCATGGCCAATAGTACTGCCGTCAACTAGCATGTCCGAGTCCTCGGGCTGCGGCTGCAGTCCCCAGTCAGACGGATTGTGAATGCACTATGGAGAGGGTGTGAAACCACATACATGGGCTGGCTGAGCATAGTACTCTGGCCAAAGCGGACTAGGGCAGAGGTCGAGGATGGGTTGAGCAGTCCCAGGAGGTGGGCCACAGTAAGGGACATTCTGCCATTGGTTTCCTTGATACGCACACTGTGGCTGTTCCCCAGACCCCTTGGGAGGAGCCGCCGTCAGCAAGGAAAGAATTAAGGAAGATAAATGGGCGATGGCTTACTGAAACCTGGGGCGAAGGGCCATCATACCCCATATTGCTAATGGATCGGGATGGACACCCAAAGTTGGGGTGGTTCATTGAGGTGTAGGGACCACCTGGTTCATTTGATGAGAGTTCGTGCCAGTGACCAGAATTGCTGACTTGAGATGGACCCTAGACATATACAACGATGAGTGGTTAAGACTAGTAAAGGCCGCTGTGGAGATCTGACCTCGATCTGCGTAGGATTGTATTGATAAGGGGGGGTACTGAGATATTCACATTGCATCGGGTGCACACGATGATTTACTAAGGTGGCAGAGTGTTCTTCCGGGAGAGAAGACTGCATTGACTCGGAGGTGGGTCATCACAAGAGCAAGAAGACCTCATTTTATAAAGCTGAGGCGGGAACATTGGCACAAGCGCTCTATCAGGGAACATAAGCGCTGTGGAATGAAAAGAAGGGCCAAAGCACCTTTCTATGTGGTGGCCGGGGTCAGTCTTGGTGGCGGGCAAAAAGTGGCGGACGTCTCCACGACTGACCCCTGACACCAGATAGACGTCTACTAGAAACTGGCGCACAGACACCAAGCTGCCGGCCGGGGTGCGCATCTACAGCATCTCGACAAAGAGTGTGCTCGTGTCCCGTCCTCCATTTTTAAGTAGATTATTACTATCTTGTTGAAGGCGTCATCGGGTTAGCAGGCGGAATGCCACTGTCTCATGTGATTGCGACGTGAGTCTTACGTTCTGGACGTAAGATACACACGAGGGCTGGTGGCTCCTAATACGCAGTGGCAAAGAATCGAGGTTTGGCTGCCCCCAATTCCGAGTCAGTGGCTTGGCCATGGTCGCCACCACGAAGAGACCGACGTAGCGCTGATGGTTGTTACAGGCGTCTAAGTGGCCAATTCCCTTTCTTGGAATGTCACTTTCCTTATCCTGTCTGTCACTCAACGCCGTACCTTAGTTGGAGGCTCGGATTCCCTGTGGCGGTGTTCCAATCTGTCATTCGAAGTGTCGTCCACTGATCAGTTTCGAATGGCTGTGCACATGCCGGCCGATCTCTGTGCGGGTGGCCAAGCATTTTTCGATTGCTCCTTGGAGGGTTGTGCTGCCCTCGATGGCATCATATTCTGTCATTGTACGACTTATCCGCTCCGCCACCGGTCATTGGTTTCTGCAATTGTTTGTACGATCTGACGTATTCCCAAGGGATATATGCGCGTACCAAGATAAAGTGCCTATACTAGTAAGACTTCACAATTTACAATATGCTATGGAAGTCATGAGTGAGGAAGAACGTGGACTCGTGGAGGAAGTGTTAGAAGTGGTTGGAGCTGCTGAAGACGCAACCTATACGACGATGTTTTACGCGATCAATGTAGTGTATTCGCCGCGAGCGTTGTGTATGCGCCCTCCACAACTTCCAAAGCAGCTTCCAATTCAACTTGAAACGCTAGACTCGGAGAAGGGTTGGCCTCACGTCGATTCGTTAATAATAGCAGATCTAGAGTTGTCCGTGTTATCAAACAAACTTGGCATTATCCACGGCTTCACAGACATATTACAAGAATGTATCAGTGAAGAAATCAATGAAATATGGGAAACCTGAAGGCGTGATAAAGCACCTCGAGAACGAGCCACGCGCCTGACACCGCTGTGACGTAAGAAAAGTCACGGTTCGGGAGATGCTGAGAGGACCACCTTCAATTGGACACAACGAAGGGATAGAGAAAGGGGAAAGGTATACGAGAGCGAACATGACGTTGATGAAAAAAGAAAAAAGTACAGTGACTCGTAGAGAATCGTGGCGAGCGCGAGCAGAGCGGGGGCCAGGGCGCTGACATAAGCAGAGCCTCCGCGTGGCATCTTGCGTCGCGTGCTCGAAGCCTCGAACTACCACAGTAACTTTCTTCTCATCTTGGGGCGCCTAGTCATCGACAGTCAACTTATTAAATTAAGTTCATCAGTCAGCGACAGAGGACGCTACGTGGGGAGATCTGCCAGCCGCGATCGACTTCGGCAAACCAGTGGGAAGCCCGTCCAGGCATAAACCCCTTCGATCGAGAAACGTCTTTTGAAGAAGGCGTACTATAGCAATACCAGCAAAACGGCCAGTTCCCTTCGCAAAAAAAATAGGCCCTCGTGTTTGGAAAAGTGCCGTCATCATTTACTTGACATTCGAGGGGTATAACTGGTCCTACCGTGACCTCGAATCAAACTCTATATCAGCTTCCGTCGTGCGCCTATCCAACTATCCCGATCTTAGTGTCCTTCCCACTTCATCTTTGTCGTCATCACAGAGAATCCGGGTTGCCTTCCAGTTTGTCGTGGCAAAATTTAGGGCAGGGGTGACCCCACTAATTGCTAAGCCCAAGCCACATATCCGTAAAGCTCATCCACTTATGCAACGCTTACACCCTCCAAATATAACCCGACTCCGCTGACGAGCCTTCGTCAACTCCATGGTGCCACCACCCTCATGTCCGCAGCGTGGCCGTGTTCTACACCGCTCTGCACCTGTGGTTGTATGAGTGTGCTTCTATTGGCTGGAAAGCGGCGCAGTAGGAAGTGTTTACTGAAGGAGGGTTGTGAGAAAACTCTGCATCCTTTATTCGTTCAAGCCCGGGATTCCACAGACGGTATTGTACAAGGGCTAATACGGACTCTTTGACATAACAACACGATTTACTAGGCCCACAATTATTCCACGTCATCTAGCTCGAGCACGATCATCACCTTGACCTTACCAGAGCGTCGGCTATCAGGATTCTGAAGGTATCGTCTGGCAAGTAGTCTGAGCTCTTCTCCCACAGTCATTCCGGGAGGCCCTTGACCAGGGATTCCTTGAGAGGGGACCGTGACGCTGGATGATTGAGGTGCGTGGCCAATAGTGCCATTATTTAGCATCTCTTGTGGCTACAGCACAGACCCAGTCAGATGGATTGTGAATGCATTGTGGAGAGGCTCAAGGTGTGTAAGCACATACGTGGGCTGGCGGAGCATAGCACTCTGGCCAAAATGGACCAGGATTGATCTGGCGATCGGAGATGTATTGAGGGGCTGTCCCGGTCCCAGAAGGTGGGCCGTGCTGAGTGACGCTCTGGTTGCCTCGATATGCATACTGCGGTTGTTCGCCCAACTGTTCCCCCACAGTGAACCCCTTGGAAGAAGCTGTCGTCAGCAAGGACTCAGACAGCATTATTAAAGCAGATAAGTGAACGATTACTTACTGCTACCTGGAACGAAGGGTAATCATATACCATGTTATTATAAGGAATTCCAAAACTTGGGTTCATTGCGGTATAGGGGCCACTGGCAGCGAATGGTATACGCTCATCGTAGAAGAGTTCATGGTCCGAACCACTGACTTGAGGCGTGACCTAGAGATATACAATGATAAGTGGCTGAGACCAGAGGTGACAATATGGAGAGTTGACCTCGGCGGTTTGCACAGGCTTGTATTGATAAGGAGGGGTACTGAGAGTGTGTGGTTCACGTTGCATCTGGGGCTCATGACCTGTAAAGGCAGACGGTTCTTCGCAGACTCGGAGAGATGATTGCATTGAGGTGGGCCATCAAAAGAGTAAGAAGGCCTCACTTTATGGGGAAGCTGGGACAGAGGCACGCTCTGTCATAAATCAGAATCCGACTCTTTGACCCAGCGACCCAGCGATACCTTCCTAAAGGAGGCCCGGGCGAGCAGGCGGTATTTTCCAGGGGACTGTGGCGCCATTTCACCTGTCCTGGGCTGCCAATTCAGGATTCATATGGAACTTCACAGGAACGTTCGCCAGCCATCCGCACTTAGCTCCACGCGCGTCTCTTTCCCGCTTTTACCGTAAACACCAGTTAGAAATATCTACTTATTAATAAACCTTCCACTATTTATGGTTTCACCTCCCGTAAACTGTAACCATGCAGAAACGGCACAGGCGTATTTTTGACCAGAGTTATTCAGAATAGGAAGCCACAACGTTCACGCGTACCATTTTTGGCTTCCAGGAGCACCACGATGATATTAAGGTGTCACAGTATCGTTGAAGCCCGTTGCAAGGGATAGCCTTGGAAGGGTACTGCATGACAAAGCCACTTAAACCAATTGGGATATGCATGTGTGTTAAACTAAAATCCAAATATCGCACAAGCGTGACCGGAGGTAGGGTGCGTAAATTTGATGTGTGCTGGAGCCCTGCGGCGTTCTGAGAACAAAAGGGCTCTGCACATGCTAAGCAAGCCGGCGACCAGCGGAAGTTCGGTTCGTTTAAGAGAATTATGATCAATCTTTGACCCATAAGGTCGGCTCAAGGGAAAGTGCCGTCATTACTAGACGTTGGAGGGGTGGGCGCTGCTCCGAGGAGGTACTGTAGTGGTTGGGGATGAATATCCGATGAATATCGATGGGAGTCTGTGCTTCGTAATTGTCCTATGTCCACTACTTCCCACGCCTGTCATCCCGCCCCCGCCGTCCCTCAGGCTAATCCCCACTCCAACGTTCGAGAGGAAGGCAGAAAAACTTCAGTTGTTTTGTCCAGAAGTGTCACTGAATGATCAATCCACACTATGTATTCTTATTTCCTTCATCAACGAGAGGCCTGGGATCTATACGCGCTAACATACAAGGCCTAATCCTATGCTCCCTGAACAACGAACACGACGAACACACTTGGCAACACAATTTGGTTCACCAGGGTTACAATTATTCCACCTCGTCCAGCTCAAGTAAGATCATCACCTTAACCTTACCAGAGCGACGGCTGTGCTTCACGCAAACCTTGTTGACATGTGAGTCACGCTCATAAAAGTATCGGTGAGCAAGCTGTCTGAGCTCTTCCTCGATGGACATTCCGGGGGGCACGGGGCGAGGAAGTCCTTGAAGGGTGATCGCTACGTTAGGCAGTTGAGGACCTTGAGGTGCACGGTCGATAATGACATCGTTTGGTATATCCCGTGGCTTCGGACCCAGTCAGATGGACTGTGGAAGAAGAGAGAACAAGCACGTACCCGAACTGGTGGAACATAGTACTCTGGCAAAGGTAAACCCGGGGCGATGGAGGGATCAAAGACGTTTTGAGCAGCTCCAGAAACGTAGTGAGCATCGGCGCTCTGGCTACCTGGATATATATACTGTGGTTGTTCCCCGAAAGACTTGGAAGGAGCTATTATCAGCAAGGGAAGCGCCAAGAGGATAAATGAACACAACTTACTGAAACCTGCGACGAAGGTTCATACCCCACATTACTAGCGTATTGGGAAGGTGTCGGATAAACTGGACGGTTCATGGTGGCGGAGGGACCAGCAAAAGCTACACCTGGTACACGCTCATCTGGCAAGAGTTCGGGAGCGGGACCGCGGACTGGAAGCAAGGCCTAAAGTAAAGATATACGGCGATGATTAGCTGAGACAAGAGGCTGCAGTGTAGAGAACTGACCCCGGCGGTATGCAAAGAATTATATTGATAAGGAGGGGTACTGAGAACATGTGATCCACGTTGCATGGTGCACACCACGATTTACTGAGGAAGGCGGAGAGTTATTTTGGAGAGAAGTGATCCCCTTGATGCTAGCCATCAAAGGAGCGGAAAATCCACATTTTATAAGGGGGAGGCCGGACGTGGAACGCTCAGTCAAGGCAAACACAAATTGAACGTGTGAGCCATATCACCGCTTGTAAGTGGCAAGTTGGCCAACCCCCCGGTACGACTTCTATATATGGCTCCGTGATCGCCGCTAAGGGTGTTTTCTGTCAGGACTCAGGGGTTTTAGACTAACTTCCTCTTTTGTTTTTCCCAGCATTCCCATCCCCCGGTTGCGGAAATTGAAACTCAGCCATGGGAGCGTGATGTTGCAAGTAATTGAGGATGGGGCTGCAACATGACAACGGCCAGTGGTCTGTGTGAGTGTGTGTAAGTGTAATCTGGAAAACAACTATATATGCTGTTGATACAATGTGTGATGCAAGAGAAGGATGTCATAGGAGTGGATGATACGTGCATAGTATGGATGCTGTAACACTAACATCTCCTCGCCCCAACCTCGTTCGGTCTCCCTTGAGTCCCTTTGTGCCTTTTGCCTTGATTGGGCCTTTTGGTCTTCTTCCTTATAAAATCTGATGTCAGAAACCACAAACATGGCCCCAATGGTATTACGTGTCCTGTTCACCCAATTCATTCCTTTTTTCCATGTGATCGAGGCCCACCAGTCATCTCAAAGCTCTACTGTATGCTTGCGTCAATCTCGCGCACCGGATGTCTAATTTCTTTCCAATCCTGTACAGGCCATTGGCACGCCGGAGGTCAGCTCGGCTCCCCATTTTAGCTACTCCTCACCATATATCTATATCCGCAGGTTGTAGCTGATTTGTCTGATGTCATCCTTCAAAATGTCGCCGTTGACGATGTTATGTAATCCTCAAGAAGAGGACTATTATCCCACCTCAGTGAGAGTATAGATAGACGGAGTGGCACACCATGGCATGATTGATGGAGTAGAAGCTCAGGCAGCTTGCTAGTCGTTACCCTCATTGCCCCCACTTAGGTCACCCCAAAAGTAATAATACCCTCGCGGTAGCTCTGAGCATTTTGACAGGAACGGGTTTTACATCATTAGAGCAACGATGACCCTTTCCTACGCCCGATAAATTTGGTACAGGAGAATTTCGTTTCATTCGCCCTGAGGTCTCAACCACATTGGCGGTACTGTGCTGTACTTCAAAGAAGCTTGTGAACCGCAGGGCAGGAGAGCTTAGTTGACAGGCGCGATCCATGCCCAAGTCCGGCGGCCTCATCAGTGCGGCACGTAATTGCCGCCTCTCTTCGCACAGTCACGGTCTCGCTGCAGGTTTCGGAGCGTCACAAGCTAAAGACAGGAATTATGCCCAGTCTTTTATGGCCCGCCTCTCGCGTGCCATGGACCAGTGTGCGGGCCGTTTCGAGCAGTTGCAGTTCGACTTGAGCGCGAGTCGGACGTGGACGCTCCCAGGGATTCATAGCGCACAGTACGTTCCCCACGTCCCAGAAACTCGTTCATACTGAACTGAACCCTTATCGTGATTGAGGAGCAACTGCAGGAGGGACATTTTTACGCTGTATCAGACATTGCAAGTTCAGAACGACGGTGGGTAAATTTTCTTCTTTTAACGAGAGCAAAGAAGTCAGAAGGGAAGCGGGGTGGGTATGGGAACAGAGAAGACGACGGATACGTATGGGAAAGGTTATGGAAGAAGTGAGAATGGGACAGAAAGTTGCGTCAGGAGAAACTACCACCTTCAGTCCGACTGCAGTGTCAAAATAAGATATAACAAGACAAGACTTGCCTTTTTTAAATGTCTCTGGGCACAGTAATGTGGAGGGACACCGTGCGTGCTGACGGGTCGTACAAATTGAAAATGGATGCTCAGTCCGTCACAGTGAATAGGGAGAACATGTTCTATAAGCACTTTTAGACGTCAACGATGTCAATGATATCCGGAGCATATACTCACCTTGGAAGTAAAATAATCGCCTATGCTCTCCCAAAAGCAGATTCCGTCACTCATCGAAGAAATCTAGTATCGTCTCCGTAGTTCTTGTGCGAGATGCAAAGCTACCGGTAGTATGCTCGACTAGAGTAATATTGCGACATGTAGCCGAACGCTCTGGAGGGTGAGCTGTTATCCAAGTTGTGTAGCCGAGAAAAACCATTGTCGACGAGCACTCTTGTACACACAGACCACGTGTCATCTCACGAGTCGTCTCCGGCTCAGAGGCGGGCCGATACGACTCCGAGAGGACGCGGCGCCGACCGGCCTTCGTCAACTCTTTCTGCGACAGGACCACCGACTTAGCATTCGACTTAGCGTTAAACGGTGTTGGAGGTTTCTACATAGAATACATAGACCCTTATTTAGTATGCGGCTTTCCAAACCGAAATGAAGCAAAGGAAAAGAAGGATTGCGGGTGTCCCTTTTGTCTAAAAGGGGCAGTGAACGGTTAATCCGATTCTTTATTCCATCATCAGCCAGGAAGCCAGTCATCGTAGATGCTACTGCACAGGGGACTAATACTCTGCTTGCTGCAGTGACCAAGAAACACAAGAAACACAACACGATTCGGTTCACCAAGATTTACGATCATTCCATGTCATCCAGCTCCAGCAAGATCATCACTTGACCTTACCAGAGCGGCGGCTGCGCCTCACGCGAACCCTGTCGACACGCGAGTCAGGGTCACGGAGGAATCGGTTGGCGAGCTGCCTGAGCTCTTCCCTAACAGACATTCCGTGGAGCACTGCGCCAGGAACTCCTTTAGAGGAGCCTGCTACATAGGGGGGTTGGCCAATAGTGCCATCGTTCAGCATCTGCGGCTACGGATTCAATAAGATGGACTGTGACGGCATCGTGCAGAGGGAGAGCAAGTACGTACACGGGCCAGCACCGGAGCGTTGTACTCTGGCCGAAGTGGACCAGGGATGACGGGGAGATCGAAGGTGTGTTGACCAGTCCCAGGAGGCGGGAAGTGGGGAGCGCCTTGATATGCATACTGTGGTCGTTCTTCCAACCCCTGGAGGAGCCCTATCCGCAATGGAAACATGAAGGTCGATAAATGAGTACGTACTGCAACAGGGGATGAAGTGAAAGTTGCACTTGGTACACGCGCATCTAATGAGTATTGGTGATCTGGAAAGCTGACAGGACTCTGTGCCTAGAGGTAATCAACGATGGGTAGCTGAGAGCGGTGCACTGGCAGAGCAGCTGACCTTAGCAGGGTCAAATTGATGAGGGGTACCAAGAGTGTGGAATTCACGCTGCATCACGACTTATGAAGGTAGGGAGTAGTTTATAGAGAGACGTATGTCTGCCTCCCTGCAAGAGCAGGAAGAGCTCATTTTATATGGGGAGGCGGGTAGAGGTGCCCAAATTTTAAAACTTCGAAAATCATTTCCTTATTTGGTGTTTTGCTTTCCAATTGAGCGCCCGCTGCTGTACTAAGTATTTACCGAGTCGCGTTGTCCGCTGCCCCAAGGAGGGGGTGAACTTGAAGTCGCATTGTCTGTGCTTAACTCAGTGTCGGGTAACTGTACAACGCCCGGTCCCCCTCTGCGCTTAACGTTATGGCTGGAACCCTCTCCTTCTTTCCGGGCCACCAACGTCAGGTTCGGCCCTTCCTTTCTCATACTAAGACCGGGGAGGTAACTCGGTGGTCTGTGCTCGAATGTAGGAGGGCCAGCTTTCACCGCACCTTCGGTATCTGGTTCGGGAGAAGGTATGTCCAGCGAGAATGTCATCTAGTACACCCACTGGAGGGAAGTATAGTGGAGTGTGTCTTTTCGGTGTGCTTAGCGATGCTCAGTTCTCTCCTTCCATCCAGGGGTTGTTGCTGTCCCTAATCCCTACTCCACCATCAGATGGGAACCATAGTCAACCTTCGGGTTCACTGTCAAAGAAGGCCAAGGGCAAGAGGAAGAGCTCTCGAAGCTAAGTGAACATCTTCCCTGTTATGCTACCTGTTCGGGATCGGGACGGTGACCACACGCCAACCAGACATACGATAGTCATGGCCCCTTACATGCTTTACATTCCAAGTCGCGGAAAAGGCAAGGAATCAGGTAGTAAAATAATTAAACGTAAGACCATGACGGGTACCGCGACAGGTCGGCGCCAGCTGCGCCACCAACGATATCAGGTCATGACACAAATTCGAGAGCACGGGCATCGGCCATCATGCAGCGTTCCGGAGCTTATTTGAGTGCGCGATCGTGTGCAAGTTTGCCCATTTTAGGGTGCGTGCGAATCATTGGCGGTACAACTGATTGTGACCTTAGCATCATGACAGCCCTGCTCCTACAGAGTTGCCCGCTTGCTCCCTGTGACCCTACCGAATTGAATTGATACTCGAGCGTCATGGGGCCATGGGCTGAGTTAAACGCCTTGACTTTCCTCAGCTCCAGCGCGCGGCCGGCCACTCGAATCTCTCACTTTAGGTTCTAGCGTAGTAACTATAGACAGCGAGGCGATCGTCTGCGTGTCGTGGAATTTCCCCCCTCATGCCCGCGTCGTGCTTGGCGGTGTGGCCGCGTTCTGCACCGCTGCGCCTGTGGATGTGCGAGTGTTCTTCTATTGGCTGGGAAGTGGCGCAGAAAGAAGTGTCTATACTAGTAGAGCAATTTCCATCGTTTATTCTTTCCTAATTCTTATGTAATTCTCACGGTGTTTATTTTGTCTCAGTTTTTGGCAGGCCCAGGTTGTGGGAAAACCAGCTTTTTCCATCTTCTTTTGGTCAGACGTCGCTGTGATTGGTTAATCCGCACAACATACTTTATTCGTTCACGAAGTAGGAAGCCCACGATCCACAGACACTTTGTATATATGTACAAGGGCTAATACAGACTCTTTGACCAACTAAGAAAACACAAGCCAGTTTACCAGGCTCGTGATTATTCCATATCATCTAGCTCAAGCACAATCACCACCTTGACCTTACCAGAGCTTACACTATCGTGATTTTGAAGGTATCGCATAACAAGCTGTCTAAGCTCTTCTCCCACAGTCACTCCGGGGGGAACGGGGTCAGAGACTCCTTGAGAGCGGAATGTGACGCCGGGTGGTTGAGGCGCATAGCCAATAATGCCATCATTTATCATGTCTTGCAGCTACAGAGCCAGTTAGACGGACTGTGAATATAATATGAAGAGGGCATGTAACATACATTGGCCGGCGGAGCGTATTGCTCTGGCGAAAGTGGACCAGGGCCGATGAGGACATTAGAGATGTGTTGAGCAGTCCCAGAAGGCAGACCATGGTGAGCGACACTCTGGTTTCCTGGATAACCATAATGCGGCTGTTCCCCAAACCCCTTGGAAGGAACTTCCATCAGCAAAGAAAGCGTGAAGGGAGATTATCGAGCAATAACTTACTGCAACCTGGAACGAGGAGTAATTATACCCCATATTGCTAGTAGGGTTTTCAAAACTGGGGTTCATTGGGGTGTAAGGGTCGGTGAACGTTGCACCTGGTACACGCCCGTCTGACAAGCGTTCATAATCCGAGTCGGGACCACTGAAATGAGGCGTGGCCTGGAGGTATACGATGAGTGGCTCGGGGACCAGGTAACGTGGAGAGCTGACCTCAGTGGAGCGCACAAGGTGGTATTGATAACTTGAAGGAGGTGCACTGAGAGTGTATGATTCAGACTGCATCTGATGTGCACGATTTACGAAGGTAGAGTGTTCTTCGCAGAGAGACGATTGCATCGAAGTGGGTCAATGATGAGAGTAGGGAAGACCTCATTTATACAGGGGAGGTTTCGACACAAGCGCTCTGTCAGGAAGGTTCAGTCGACGTCCGCACGAACTACCACACCAAGAGGTGGCGCCGTGAACAGAAACAGAGAAGGACCGTCTCTTCGGTGCGCCAATCGTCATTCAGTCTAGCATATTTGAGATGGCGCGAGGTAGCGCACGAGCACGGTGATCCCGTTGATACTGGAAATCGGATGTTTTTGTACGCAAGAGCCTGAGTTGGAACTGCATCCGAGTCATGAGTCATGCCTTACTTAGGTATTACCTTTACGTCCGACATAAGGGTGTTCAGGAGTACGGCCGAAACAGCGATGATCGCCAGATTCGCCGGCATCCCTGGGTGGATAAAAAAACTTGACCGACTCAAGGCACATCATGATGGCACCCAAGGACAGATAGATAAAAATTTAGCCACGAGAGGGCTCTTCATGATAAAAAATGAAATGGAATTGGTCATAATAGCTTCATCGGGGACTGCGCCACGTTCAACAGTTGTGCCTGTCGCCGCGCTTCATGTGTGGAATAATTTCAGGAAGACGCATTCGACAGATATGGAAACGCCACATTTCTCTTGGCATCCTCTGCCGTGTCACATGCACTTACCCGTCCAGTCAATTGCGTGCGACCAATCTAGATTGAATTCGTCACCACTCACGGAGCAACGACATTAACACTGCCAATTAGACCGACCCGTGTCTTTGGGCAATACCTTCACAGTGAGGTTTGTGTGAAGCAGAGCCGCTGCTCTGAGTTTGGTGGGTTGACGTAACGATTTTTTTTGAGCTAGACGACACGACAAACGAACACAACACATTTCGGTTCACTACATTCCCAATCATTCCATGTCATCCAGATCAAGCAAGATCATCACCCTGACCTTACCAGAGCGGCGGCTGCGCCTTACTACGCGAACCCTGTCGACACGCGAGTCACGGTCATGAACATATCGATTAGCGAGCTGCCTGCACTCTTCCCCAGCGGGCATTCTGGGGGATACTGTGTGGGGTCGGCCAATAGTGCCATCATTTAGCATCTGCAGCTACGGATCCAGTCAGATGGACTGTGACTAAACCATGCTAGGGAGAGGAAATTCATACACGGGCCAGTGGCGAATAGTACCCTTGCAGGAGTGGACCAGGGATGATGGGGAGATCGAAGATGTGTTGAACAGTCCCAGGGGGCGGGAGGTGCTGAGCGACACTCTGGTTGCCTTGAGTGATGCAGCGTGAATCGCACTCTCTTGGAACCCCTCGTCAATTTGACCCTTCAAGTTTGCAGCCTACTTAGGTCAGCTACTGCTCTGCCAGTGCACTGCTCTCAGCTACTACTCATATCTAGGCACAGCCTCCTTTCAGCATTCCTGATCACCAACACTCGTCAGATTCAGTTCGCGTGTACCAAGTTCAACTTTCACTTCATCCACTCGTGAAGGTGACGGCCCGGGGATCGTGACGGGATCCGAGATCGCTGCCGGCTGGCCCGGGCCGCAACAACCATCGTATATCTGCACTTCTGTACCCCCGGCCCCCCTGGCGCAAACGTTCAGTATACAAGGCTCGGAATAGGGTGGCGTTAGCCACCACAACTGATAAGTACTAATACCTTGTAATGGGTATTTCAAATATTGTGAATCGGAAACCTCCGTTCGGAACTTCACCAAACAGCCCGCTAGCCTTGGCACAGCACCAGACTTTCTATCTCCTCAGAGTTTGAACCGGACTGTTGAAAGAAAAACCCCATTTACCATCTGATTTAAAACTCAGTTTCGTTTGGTCCGCTGCGAACAGCAGGGGTCTTTCTTCTCAAGGCGAACATGGCTTGCCATACAAAAGCTAAGACCCTCAATTTCTGCCGCAAACTCCAGAGAAGGTGATACCCCAATCAGCATCGCCTCTGCACGGTCGCTACAATTAAGGCTTCAGAACTACAACTTACCGAATGCTCATGGGAAAACACGAGAGTTGGTGATCGGAGCTACTGACAGGAGGCGGTGGCTAGAGATACTCGATGACGAGTAGCCGAGACTGGAGGCTGCGAGGTGCAGAGCAGACATTGGCAGCGCGCACAGGATCATATTGATACTAATGGGTGCCGAGAGTGCGAGTGTGCAATTCATATTGCATCTAGGGCGCGCGATTTAAGAAGGTGGGGAGTTATTTGCAGAGAGGTGTTCGCTTCTTGAGGTGGGTCACCACAACTCGAAGAGCAGAAAAACCTCATCTTCTAATAAGAGGGCGTTCAGAAAGCGCGGGGCGCTTGTTCTTATGGTGGGTCGTCCGGGTGGGCTTTGTTTTCGTACCTTTCCCACGGCAAGCCGCATCGCTCCATTTTTGGCTTTGTGCGAATCATCGAGAAGTTGACCGGACACCAGCCGGACCTTCCAAAATAGGGAGCGCATTCCCCGTGGCAGGCGTGTTGATTTGCTGTGTTTTATAGTTTTTCGCGGAAGGCCAAGGTTGTGGGAAAATTAGGTTTTCTACAGGCGTCGCTGTGATTGGTTAATCCGCACAGCATACTTTATTCGATCATGAACTTGAAGCAGAAAGCCCGCGATCCACAGACACTTTGTATGTACAAGGGCTAATACAGACTCTTTAACCAACGAACACGACACAAGCCCGTTTACCAGGCTCGTGATTATTCCATGTCATCTAGCTCGAGCACGATCATCACCTTGACCTTACCAGAGCGTCTGCTATCGTGATTTTGAAGGTATCGCATGACGAGCTGTCTGAGCTCTTCTCCCACAGTCACTCTGGGGGGAACAGGGTCAGAGACTCCTTGAGAGGGGAATGTGACGTTGGGTGGTTGAGGCCCATGGCCAATAGTGCCATCATTTAGCATCTCCTGCAGCTACAGAGCCAATTAGACGGACTGTGAATGTACGGTGAAGAGGGCATGTAACATACATGGGCCGGCGGAGCATATTGCTCTGGCGAAAGTGGACCAGGGCCGATGAGGAAATTAGAGATGTGTTGAGCAGTCCCAGAAGGCGGGCCATGGTGAGCGACACTCTGGTTTCCTGGATAGGCATGATGCGGCTGTTCCCCAGATCCCTTGGAAGAAGCTTCCCTCAGCAAAGAAAGGGTAAAGGAAGATAATCGAGGAATAACTTACTGTAACCTGGAACGAGGAGTAATTATACCCCGTATTGCTAGTAGGGTTTTCAAAACTGGGGTTCATCGGGATGTAAGGATCGGTGAACGTTGCGCCTGGTACACGCCCATCTGACAGGCGTTCATAATCCGAGTGGGGAGCACTGAAATGAGGCGTGGCCTGGAGATATACGACAATGAGTGGCTCGGGGACCAGGTAACATGGAGAGCTGACCTCAGTGGACCGCACAGGATGATATTGATAATTTAAAGGAGGTGCACTGAGAGTGTGTGATTCACACGGCATTTGGTGTGCACGATTTACAAAGGTAGAGCGTTCTTCGCAGAGAAACGATTGCATTGGGGTGGGTCAAAGAATAGTTGAAAGACCTCATTTATACAGGGGAGGCTTGGACACAAGCGCTCTGTAGAGAAGGTTCTGCAGATGTGCGCACGGACTCCAAGAGGCGGCGCTGTGAACAGGGACTGAGAAGGACCACCTCTTCGGTGCGCCAATCGCCATTCAGTTTAGCATATCTGAGATGGCGCGACCGGGACGTACTAGTAGCGCCGCACGCCACACGGTGTGCCGTTGATGCTCGAAATCGGATGTCTCAGAATCTCTGCGGACTAAGGCTGGAGTCCATCACACACAAACCACATCTTGACGTCTGACATAACTTCCAAAATGGCTCGAAGTTGCTCGGGAGGACGGCCGAAAGAGGGATCGGCGCCCCTGAGGTGGCTGAAAATTTTGACCGACTGAAGGAACACATGACACCCAAGGACAGATAAAAAATTTAGCCACAGAGCGCTCTTGGACTAAGGAGACATTGCGTAGGCGATGAGTTTGAAAATATGGTGAAAGATGAAATGGAATTGGTAAATCGGGACAAAAGTCATTTGTGCCTGTTGCTGCGCTCCCACTTAGTGGCAAAGCGCACCGCATTTATCCCTTCCGTACAATCTTCTGATCGGGCCATGCCCTGACCAAAGATCGATATTCTGAGTTTCATAGTTCTCGGGCACCATGTCGTGTACCCTCCCTCCCATTTTCCTCCCACTCCCAACATCCCGTCTGCGGTAACACTGCACGGACACCCAAACCTAACATGGCACGTTCTCCTGCTCACAGCGCTGCCTCTCGGCGTGTGGATGTGTGCGCATTTGTATTTATGGGCACTTGTATTCTTGCCTTCCCCGGTCAATTATTGCTAATTGGTGGAGACGGGCGTCATCGTTAAGGGTAAGAGATAGGTGAGTGTGGTCAGTTGCTTGTGCGCCCTATTAATCCGTCTACCCTTGCGCCCCTCTCTTCAACAACAGCCCCTCCGAAGTATCTTGGGGAGCAATTTACCTGATCAGTAAAGTGCTATACGACGGCACCATTGATGACATACAGCTGTCACTCAAAGTTAGAGAGCACCTCACAAAGAGCTCTTGGCTCAGAACATCTCAAAATGTCTGCTGGCGGTGGGCTCAGGTGGGCTTCCTAGCTGATACCCTCACGCGTCGAAATTTTTGTGAAGCAGAGCCGCTGCTCTGAGTTTGGTGGGTTGACCTAACGATTTTGCTTGACATAGACGACACGACCGTGTAAGGGTTTAGAGACCGAATTGCATCATGTGCATTGTGGCTACCCTTGTACATTTTGAACCAGACAGCAGCCCGAGTAGGGTGATAGTATACAGAAAAAGCAGTGAAGGAGAATATATACAATATGTCTCTAAGAACTAGGGGGTGCGTTGCGGATGGGTGGGAAAATCAAATTGGAAAATAAACATTACTTTCGAAATCACGTGCGATACGCACAAAATTTCAACATCGACGAGGTCTTGCCTGTTTTCTCTCCGTTGGTCACAGTGACATAAAACCGTCTCTCTATCCACGGGAGGGATTTTATGCGACTAGGAATTTTAACGTGAAGAACGGTAATGATCCGGGAAAAGCTGAAAGCTGGTCCCCGACATGGGTTGGCTCACACCCCAGGAAAGTAAAATCGGACACACTCTCAATAACATCTTCCCATCACTTTGTTGGAGAAACCTGACATAATTCCCTCCAACAGCGGTTTCAGAGTGTCCATGATTCGGCCATTGCGTGAGGAGAGGAATGCGGTGCGTTCAGGCATAGACGACCGAGCTTGTGTTGATTGCATCGGTATGAGGAATTCATGATCACGTGCTCAAATGATTATGTAACGATTTGCGGAAGAGCTGCAGCACGACAGCCGACAAGCTTATCACACGAAGCTGGTGGAATTATAAGGACTGTATTAGGAAACAGCAGGAGGAACTGTGGTATTAGAGGAGGCTTGGTGGGTAGGGAACGTGTGTATCTTAACCCGTGAGAGCAAGCGACAAGCCCAAGCAATCAGGCACCCGACAGGCGATTGCGAATCACCCAACCCAACCTACACTCCGACTACTAATAAGATGCCACACGTCACTGAGTTCTTGAAAAGGTCAGCTTGAAGCAAGAGAGAGGGTCAACTCGAGGCTCAGCGAGAGGGAGCTAGCCATGCCACGGAAAAGCCGGTGGATCGGGAGCACAGCCAACAAAATTGGTTCAACAGCGGGCGAGGGCAAAGGGACAACATGGAGCTGGACTACAAGGAAACGCTGGGATATCTTTACTACTGCAAAAAAAAAGAGCCAGAGTGCTACCACCTTACTGCAACAATTTTTAAAGGACAACCCATATTTGAGGGCGAATATGTCGAAGGTCGACTGGTGAAGGGAACTCTCGGAAATACCTTTGGTGTGCTTGTGAGTAGATCAATAGAGACGTAAGGCGGATGAAGTTCAAAAACTACCAAACGTGATCTCCTTAAGGCCCATCACCGTACTCAGAAAATGTGATTTTGTTGGCAATTAATGGTTGACCATGATCAGCCATCTTTCGGGGCAGGTAAAATGCAAAGTGCAGAACCCACGGATCGACCATGGGGATCTGACCACCCCAAGAACACCGAGTCGGGCTTCTCCTAAATGTGAATTACCGATGAAGGAATGGTGGTAGTGGTGCAATGGAAAGAACAACGGGAGGGAGCGATAGAAGACTGGGGGGATCGGAAACTCGAGAGCTACTGTTGTCGGTGGAAGCCATGGTGGCGGCAGTATAACGTGGCTCGGCGGTGCCCGGCGTCAACGCCTCGTCAACCGTTCACAACGACGTCAGTCTCATGTCAGGATACCCGGAGTAAACGCACGGGCGAAGTCGGGTCGTCTCATTCTCTTATTGAAACCTCGTCTGGAGGTGGCGGTAGGGGAAAAACCCAGACGCAAAGGGGTAGGAAATGGACAGGAGACAATAACTGGAGGAGGGCATTCCAAATTCTTCTGCGTGAGGATCACGAACATAATCGAGAGCGTACCTGCCCACAACGTACCTCAGGTCCCCACGACGTACCTCACGTCGAGCGACATTGGCTGATCAGGCGCCCCGAGACGGGAAGTGGTAACCTGAGCGATTCGGCACAGAGAGGGTACAGTACTACACTGGCATAAGAGATCGGTGACACTAGAGGCCATCACGGAAACGCTATTGGGCGAATCAATGAGATGGTAAAAAAAAAAAAGTACAGCGTAGCGCTCAGGGTTGTTCAAGTTTTCAAGTGGCCGCGGTCAAGCAGGGTCAAGCCGGGCTTCTACGCGGCTAGCGCGGATTAAGCGCTGAGATCAGAGAACCGGCGTTCTCCGGCTGGGCCAGGTGCTGACATAAGCAGTGAGGCGCGTGATGGCCAATTGACGATCTCAGCCTCAGGCTCTTGCCAGTATTATATCAGTACCCATACTTCTCATCTTGGGGCGCCCAGTCATCGACAGTCAACTTAATCGTAATTTAAAGGGACGCACGATGGAGTTGAAGAAGGCCAGGGCGTGACCTCAGCCTGCGAGTTGATGAGCCAGCGGCCGAGAACATCACGCGTGGAGATCTACAAGCCGCGATCGATTTGGCAATCCTGTGGGAACCCGTCAGTCCAAGTCCGAGTTTGAGGTGCGCGGCACAAGTACGCCTTTGTCACCCTCTCTCCCTGTTATCAGGAGACCCTATCATTTGCTGCTAGTGGCGGCGCGAGCGCTGTAGGAATGCCACCAGACATTTATCGCCGTTGAACATTCTTGCAGCGTTGGATGTATCATCTAGACTCATACTCTCTGACCCGTCTAATCTTGCAATTCCCAATTAGAGCACATCTTCATTAGCCTATTCTTTCATCATCGTCGCCCACATACCATACACTACCATACGTATTTATAGTTCTGTCGCCATTTCCTACTTCCTATCTATACCGTCCTTGCAACCTAGTTCTCGTAGATAATATGCTAATTTTTAACTGCTTCATGGCAAATCCCACTGGCGCCGGCAAGGAAAGTGTTGATCAAGGGTCACGATTTTGCGTGCACGTGGATGCCGGTGTAGTTAAAGCGCAACCGTGGCGCTCGACAGGTGTCAGTATTGACCCAATTTGTAGTTCGGCTGGCACGAGACTTGGAATACAGTACACCACCAATGAAAAAGGGATGTGTTTTACAGTGATGTGATTTCAATTAATGGTATGATGCTTCTTTGTTGGGTTTTAAATCCACAATGCCATACCGTCACCGCGGTGTCACGTCAACTCAACAGAAGGTTGGAGTAGGGTTCGGGTATGACCGCACAGCGGTAAGTTACATTGATATCGTGTATGCTACTGTTCGGAAGTACAGCGGCATACAGGGCTTCCTACGAGAACGCGCGAAGCAATGCAGAACGCGGCGCGACAAGGAAACTCACTTGGTTACGGCATTGTCGCTGCATCTGGTTTTAGGTTAATACAGGTTAATACA
>QLPA01000497.1:1789-33412 GCA_003313945.1 Lactifluus pinguis
CCCCCCCCCCCCTGCAGCCCCACAAGTCGCGTTTATTGAAGCGAATGCCCAGGCTCTGCCCAAGGAGACGTTTCCTGACAACACCTACGATCTATACACCATCGCTTTTGGGATCAGGAACGTCACCTCGATCCCCGATGTCCTCCGCGAGGCGCACCGCGTGCTCAAGCCTGGTGGAACCTTTGCCTGCCTCGAATTCAACAAAGTTACCAATCCCATGCTTGGACAGTGCGTACCTTTTTTTTTTCCCACTCATTTCCGTATTTCCTGACCGGTGGGGACACAGGCTCTATGACCAGTACTCCTTCTCGGCGATCCCATTATTAGGAACGATCCTCACGGGCGACCGGGCGTCGTACGAATACCTTGTTGAATCGATTCGACGCTTCCCGAGTCAGGGTGACTTTTCTCGGATGATTGCTGATGCGGGTTTTGCTATTGGCGGGGATTTTGAAGGCGAAGGTGGTGCCTGGAGAGATTTATGGGGCGGGATCGCATGTATTCACACGGGAGTGAAGTTATGATAGCTTGGACATTTGCACGGTACATTTCTGTAGTCCAAGGAATTAAAACGCGGCGTGTTCGCAACTAGACAGCAAGAAAGGTGGGATAGTAGGGCGGTAAGGGAGAGACGATGCCAGTGGGCCCGCACTTACCTCGCCGCGCTCCCCAACGTCCATTGATCTCACGGTTCAAATATCCAAACAAGGTTGCACCCGTCGTCGTCACACGCTTGGTCCATATAAAGCAAGATTTGGGAGGCTTTGATACGGAGCCGGATTTGCCCAACCGCAACCGGGGAGACTATTCTGAGTCGGTGGACCGTTGTTGACACTTGCACTACACATAATTCTATTTTTAAAGGAGGGGGGGAAGGGAAGGTATACGAGAGATGGCTACAAAAAACTTCTTGGGAATGATACACCCCTTCAAATCAAATCTCGTCGCGGGTCTCAAAGGTGACAGTCACCCTTATTCGGTTCGGCCCACATGATTCCTTGTTGAATCCAATAATGTCGGAATTGACATCCTGGATCCTGTCGCTGATGACGCGTTTGAGAATGCTAGAGAGCATCCCGTGGGAATTGGGAGGGGCATTGGCCTCGTTGCCATCCCTCTGCAATGACACCTATCAGTCAGAATGGAAAGACAAAAGTCAGATAGAAGGGAAGAAGCTCACGTATAGAGTTGGTGGCGCATTTCCAGCACAGGGTGGCCAGAGGTGATTAGGGGTAGCAAGATACGTGTGAGCGACTGGGCCCCACGAGTATGCGCCTTGCGGGCGGTTCTGCGGTGACGAGAGGGCGGGAACGTGCGGACGAGGGGAGGCTTCTCCAAAAAAGCCTCTTACGGGGTATTCTTGACGACTAGACATTTGCAGGTGAGAAGATCTATCTGATAATGCTTTGAGTTTGGGACAACTAGTTAGGGAGTCGGATGCACTATTATATATTCACTGAAGGGACCAGGGTACTCTAAGATAGTTTGGAGTGAATTCGGGGAGCTCGTCCGAAGAAGGTATGTATCAAACGGGAAAGTTGGAGTTTGTGTCTGGGTCATGAGCGCCCTCATGCTTTCCGAAACACGAAGGATAAGTGGATGTGACACCAAACACGTCTGGAGGTGGATGACGACGTCCTTGGAAGTCTCATCGCGCTTCCCCCATTCCCAGCGGGACTTTGGGAAATATCCCAAGAGAGAAGATGGTAACTGACGGCTTTTCTGTAAGAGCGGCGTACACAAGAGAGGATTAGTGTGCACGGCCTTTGTGATGTGCCGTAGGCCGACCAACTAACAACCAACCACGACCACTCCATCACGTACATTTCCATCGGTAGCCCTGCGAGCATTGAGCGAATATTGAGCTTCTTGACTTACACAACTGCAACACGTGGGGTGGTCGCGTCGTCAGGGTTGAACCTTTTCTTCCCGCCGAATAATGCCAAGTAAGGAGTGCAACCGGCAACCACTGGAATTGGTTTGAAAAGAGCCATGTCCTGGGAGTACTGTTGGCGAAAACAGAAGGGGTAAATGACAGCAGAAGGGGGTGGCTGCTGATCCGCGCAGGCCAACTCGGCGTAAATATGATTTCCTCAGCCTAGCCAATTCGGCTTGAGCCGTCCTCGGTATACATACAGCGCTCGCAGTGGTGCTGGAAGGTCACGATCAGCGGCTACCTGAACCAGTCGTCTCGAGAATTTCCACCGGCCCTCCGTAACATACGGAGTAGTATCAATCAGTAAATCAAATAGAGGAAACCAAGGACAGAGAGGAACTTTATCATCACTTGCGGGTGGAGAGTAAGCGGCGGAATTGAACCGGCATTTCCCAGACACGCTTCACATCCGAAATTCAAATCTCGGTTGTAAAGTGTTTCGTCTTTGGCCACCCGCCGTGCCAACTTATCACGATAACAAGTTTTTCTGGCACCTATGGCCAACGAGGTTCCATCGCGACATTCTTTCACTTTACAGACAGCTCCCGCCTTACGGCACTTTTCATTCTTTCCTCGCTCTTTACGAGCCAAAAGGACTGACATCTGATCACAAACGACCCAGCCGTTTCTCCCACGCTGGTCAAAAGACGTGACCTAAGATCTTCTCGTGGCAAAAGCGCTGGATCAGTGCACACTTTCTGCTCAATAAGTGTTCAGATTTCTCCAAACAGTCCGAACCATTCCTACTCTCCGCGCGTCTATCAGCGGATATCAATATGAACGCCATATTCCAGATATATCGTATCTCCGCGCGGCGATGATATGTGATACTCATTTTACGACGGGTTTCGTTCATGAATTGAATTATTATTATGCTTGGGCTAGGGCAGGATTGATCACTTCATCGATACTTCGGGTTATAACTATTCCGCTGTGGCAATCTACCCTGAGATGGCATTGGCACCGGTTTGGCACCTTTGGTCTCTGACCGTCATTGAGAGCGCTCATTGTGTGATCTGAACCGAATGGCTCAGGAGTGTGGTAGAGCAAGGGGTGTCCCTTTCAAGGATGGGGCGTAGGCTAGCTTCCTTTCTCTTTTTGTGGGTGGTTGGCGTCGCAGCAGCATGTACATGTATCCCTGCCAGCGACGTGCGAACTTGAAGGCGCGAGGTCAGCATTGTAGACTCGTCTTCCAGGTCGGCAGAGCGGCCATGTGCTAGTGATTCTCCGACCAGATAAGGCTTTCATCAATCATTGATCAAGAGTGCCAAAGGTGCCGAGGGTGCGCATAACAACCCCCCCAAAAAAGACTTTGGGAGCCTTGACCCGTCAGAAGGAAGAGGTTCTCGCAATTGAAAAGTGAAACGATCGCCCCGTGATGCGCGCGCGGTGAGACAGCTGATCCATATCCCTGGACTCCAGGGTCAAACCTCTTGAGCGGCGATCTCCGGCGTTTAACAAATTTGCCACATTCCAGGGTATTGGTGACGGTCAGTCACTGTGCCGTGTGAAAGCAATGAAGTACAAAACAAGATGCATCGATACTGTATGCTACAACAAACTTATCCCGGGATTTACTGGACGCGAGAAGGCAGGCTAAAACGGGCAAGACTGAATGTACTGAACCGGGTACCTTTCTATTATGCAACGTAGGCGAACGTGTCTCGGGTACCCTCGACGCGCTCTATGTACTCTTTCTCTAGCAGTGTTTCGATCGCCTGCATCCAGCGCCAAATCAGTCACACTGCACCCGCAACAGAAGAAAGGGAAAAGCAACAGACCTTCTTGATATCGGGGACCTTTGGGGTGAAGCGTTGCGAGATCTGTGAGGCAACCTCCTGGATGAGAGGCTGGTTCTTCATCGTCTTGCGCGCTTTCATAATTCTTCATAACACGGAATTTCAGACGGATGATCCGTTAAAGAAGCTGGACAAGTGCGTACCGGACAATGGTTGCTTGGATAACGTATTTGCGATCCTCATCGACCGTCTTCAGGACTTCGCTCGACTCGGCCTTGATCTCCGCCTTTATTGGTTGATTCAGGTTCACGCGGATCTTCTTTGATTTGAAGTCTACAAATGTCCAGTGAATCATGTGCCGGAGTCTTATCGGGTAGTAAGACGTACGGGGATTGAGATCGTACTGATCTGTCTCTTCGCTGATGAGGATGCGAGACTTCACAAGAGGCTGCAGCACCTGCGTGAGAAGATCCTTCCCAACGTTGGTCGCGGTGGCAAGTTCATCCAACGAGAGCGTATCATTATTATTGTATTGCAGTAATACTGCCATCTGGTACGCGCTTGTCATGAGGATGTACTTTTGATTGAGATAATTGGTCCGCAGCTCGTTTTTGGAATAATTCCACAGCCACGTGAGCTTGCGGCCTGAATGCTTTGTCTGGTAGTATTTCTGGAAGCGGTCGTAGGTTAATTGAATGTCGGTCGGGACGATGAAGCCGTCCTTTGGTGGATTGAGTGGCCAGAAGTTTGTACCGAGCACCATCACGCTGAAGGTTATGTCCATGTCAGAGTGGTTCTGCTCCATGCGCTCCTTGAAAGAATCGGTCAAATCTTTGCTGAGACTCATGTCTGAAGCGGTGGTGAGCAATCGCTTGGCATTTAACAGGCGAGAGAAGCATACCAGTGAACATGCGCTGGAGCTTGTTCGTGTATTCGAAACCGCAAGCCTCTTTCAGTTTCGAGATCATGCTCGCCTCGGCCTCGTCAGATGCAGATACGCCGTGGATGAGACGCTTGGACAGCTTGGTCGAATAGAACGTTTGAAAAACGTCCTTCTCTTCGAGGTACTTGAATATGACCATCTGTAAACGGACTAAGTAATAATCTCACGATAGCAAATCTGACGTCCACTTACAACACGATTCAGCGCGCCTTCGAGGTCACCTTCCTCGGCCAACTTATTGTTTTTGCGTAGCAATGCATCTGCGTGCTTTGCAAGTAGCTCAGGGGATCTACTTGACGACGAGCCCGTTGCAGCATTGCGATTGACGAACTCTCGACATGCCCTATCTAAACTTGCAACGAAGCCGGCTTCACCCCTAAAGCTGCGGTTGACGGTATCGGAAGATTTTGTGTGGACTTCAAGCAGAGCATCGACGTAGGCCTTCGGGTCTAGTGACTCTATCGCTGCGGCATCTGTTCCTACTAATTTGGCAACCGCTGCCAGTCCAGTCCTCTTCACATGTTCTTCGAATTTCTTCCGCAGAGGCTCCAGCCCTTCCGGGATGCGGGAGAGTAGAGAATACATACGCTGAAGGTCCTCATCTTTGTCGTAGTCCAGGAGACTTTGAAAGCTTTCCCACATGAGGTCCGCATGCGCACGAACGAGGACATGTTCGCATTTGGTGATAAGCAACTTGCGCGTAGTTGTATGCAGATACCGCTCCACACGGTCTTCCTCTTCCTTCAACCGTTCTTCGGCCTTCTTGAGATAATCCGACACGGTGTTCTCTGCAAGGAATGACTCGGACTCGAGCTTGTAGTACGCCTCAGTGGCATTGATAAAAGGTATCTCAAAATGTTCCTTGTAATTGTCGAGCGAAGCCTTGTTCAGGTCGGTCTCGTCGATACCAAGAGAGACGAACGAATCGACGACTTTTTTTACTAGACCCTGATCAATAGTCTCGCCGTTCCGCTGCTGCTCGATGAGGCGCAAGATCGCGCCTGCGAGCTTTGTTTGCTTTCCTTGTATATGTAGAAAGAAATTTGCGCGCCATTGAACAAGAGCAAGCTAAAGAATTCGCGCATAAGCCAAACCAGAGGAACGAGCGGAAGAACGCACGGTGTATACGGGATAGACGCCTTTTCTGCCCTCATCGCGCTCTCGCTTCACCCAGTGTCGATTCAGATAGGTGAATAGACGATTAATGTAATTCGCGCCTGTCGTATATCTATCCCATTCGCCGGCATAATACTTCAAGAGGAGCTCGTTTTGTAGAGTATCTGAATGCTTCAGCGGACGTCATTCACGGTTCTATCTTCTTGACTTTAATGCCTTACCTCTCTCAAATGTCGGAGATGCTGTACAAAGTAACGGATGAGGTTATTGTACAAATCGGACCCCATCAGATTAGCACCGGCTGAAGGGATAGGTCAGCACGAGGTAGCCTGAAGGTGAGGAGAGAGACGAACATCGACCAGCCACAGACGGCTCATTGGTGTTACTGGGCATTTTTGATGAAGTGCAGTAGTTGTATGCCACGGTATACAAGCTCATATACTTGGAATAGGATACGCCTGTTTGAAGCTTGGTCATGATGTGGTCGACGCCTTCCTCGAGGAATGCCCATGTAGTAGCAAGATCCGCGGTCTGTGGAGGCATAGGGTATTGACTGATACCAGCCATTGGAACGAGGTTATTTAGGAGGAAGGAAAGAGGAGACGGTTGAGTCGTGGTAGTCACAGGGAGAGTCGGGCCTCTAAGCGCCCAAAGAGGGACTTGACCGTGACGGCGTCTATTGCCCTTTGTGTTCGTTCGCCCCTCTCTCCTACCAACTCAACTCGTCTTTACTTTATCCACTATCCTAGTACTATCAAGCCGCAGCCGCCCATAATACCCTCCCGGAGGCGGAACTGATCCCTCAAGTAGATCTCTTCACTTATTGAAACTACCTTCCACGTCCCGAGCAGACCCTTCCTTTCTGTTGCATCGTCGAGTGTGTGTGTCTCTTCTCTTTTGTTGGGTAACATCCTGACCACGCAGCTCCCAGGCTTGTGCGCGTTATGTCTATCCTGCTTCTGGGTTGATACTAATGTTCTAGTTGTTAGCGAGCTCCCGTCGCCGTTCCGCTTTAGTTGGATTACTTCTCGACTGTTCCTAAGTTAGCTGCTCAAGATTCGGGTATTTAAACCGTATTTAAACCTGTCGGCAATCGACGTCACCCATACCACGCATTAAGACAGAAAACGAAAATATTCGGTCACTTCCCAATGCTCAGTACTTTACGGGTATCATTTTATCACCTTCAGTCTCGCCAAGCCAAGTATAGCTCACACCCTATTCGATGGAACTTCCTCTTTCATCGGAAAAAATGCTTGGCACAAGTAGGCCTAGCTGTACACCGCGTAGGCCGTTGATGGACGCGGATATTGCTAACATGAACTTCGAACATAATTTAACCGTTTTCATTACCGGGTTGGGATTTTCAGAGCAAAAACGCCTATCACTTACCGTTAGAACTGTAAGTTGCAGGTCTCTAACTCTCAGTTGTCAGCTGTGAGTCATGCGCTGCAAAATCCCTAGCTGAAGTTGAGCGCCAGACGCTCCCCGTTATTTTTGAGATGGTTTCTATGGTCACCAGACTTGTTTGTGACTTGACGTCTTGGGCATGTTGAAGGATGTCAAGCTGAGCCCTGAATGAGTCATTGCGAGGTACACATGTCGGAGTTCGAAACTGAGTTTAGTATCCGGGCGTTCCCAGTTCGTTCATGGGCGACGTTAGCTGGACCCCGTCTATTACAGTAATTGTTTTAATCAGAAAGTATTGAACAAGGAAACCAAAGTAATCATTTGAAGTGTCAGGTAATTGATGTTCCCTTAGTAGCGAGGCTCGATCGGAGACTGGAGGATGAGGATCACCTGACCGTCAAGCTGTGGCAATTCAGGCGCTCGAGCGTTGTCCTTTCCTGTCTTTTGCTTTCTTCTAGAGGCCACTGGTCATCTAGGTGAAAACTCTGGATCTACGATAGAGCTGTCCTAAATGTCTGTCTTATGGCGGCTGCTAATTTGAGCATATCTGAAGATCCTTTCCGAGTCCCAAAGAATCTTATTATGTCTTAGTTGACTTGTAAGCTGATCGGTGCGAATCTGCACCAGTGCCAGTTGTTTCTATTGTCTCACAGACCTTAAATTCTCGGAAAAGGGGATTTTTTTTATTGGCTGGTACACAGACCTATCATCAGACGACGGCGCAACTGGACCTGCAAAACCCGTGGAACTCCTCCTATCGACAAATTTTATCCGCTGCGGAGAGCTCCACATTGTTTCAGACTTTACAAGTGTCCATCAAAACCGGGGGGAGGGATTTAAATCATCCAATGCACTGGTCTGTCCCTCGCTTTTAAGTACTTTTGTTCTGCATCAGGCCCTGACGTCCTCACAAGTCTGTTGGTAAACTCAACCGACCTGCATTAATATGGCCGGCTCCGCAATTGTAGATATCCGAAATACCTTTGGTGCCGCCCTCGTTGGATTATTTGTCAGTAATATGTGCGTCTTTCTGATTCTTTTCCTCGTCCATCCCTTGTTGAGCTGGCGGGTCACTAGCCTCATGGGCATAACAATAATTCAAACGTAAGTAATCCTTCTCTCGTCCGGCTCACTAGCTTGATCCTTTTAGATGGACTTATTATTGGTCAGGAAAATTTTCATTTAACATCGACCAACGAATTGATCAGCCCTAGGGAGTATCGCAATCGAGATCCGCGAATACTCAAGGGATTCGTTGCTATCCTAGTGTATGTAGTAGAATTCAACGCTCTCAGCGTGTTTCATGTGGTCGCCCCACTAGCATTCTGGATTGCCTTCAAACAGTTCTTTGCCTTCATGCACTCTACTGGTGAGGTTGCACCACCTCGGCCGTCCTTCATCGAGCTCATTTCATCAGGTACTTGATCCTGAACTACGGAAACGCCGAAAGCCTACAATTCAATATGTGGTGAGTATACTCATCTCGGTGGGTGCGCGTCTCATTTTTACTGTTAGGTCCATCAATGTACGTAGCCTGTCGGTGTGGGTTTCACTTCCATTTACTACTATGTGTACTTCTATAGATTCAAGGCACCATCGCAGTATGTCATTCCGTTACTGATTCATCCCACGGCCTACTCACGGTTACTTTCAGGTTTTCGTCAGCTTTTTGGTACAGCTGTTAGTATTTGGCCTCCGTCTCTTTCCCGCCTGGGTTGTCCTGATGTCCTAGTACAGTTTTTACGCAAGACGAGTTTATATTCGTGAGTAGTTCTGCCAGAGTATATCGTATTTCCGATTGTGATTTGATCACTCGCCAGTCAGCAAGAGGATCATCCTTCCAGTGTTAATCGTAAGTACCGCTGGTTGTCTCATTGGACTTTTTCAAATATGCCACTTCATAGGCGTGCACAGGCACTATTTACTTCGGTAAGCACTATTATGTGACGGAGCTCCATTCTGTGATGATCATCCATGGCGCTTCTGCAGCCTTCGGAGTTGGTAAGCTTTACCCTTGCATTCCAGTTTTGTTGCCAGAATATTAACCATTCGATACCAGTATATGTCGTCAAAAAGTATGTGTGATCTCACGATCATCACCCGAGAATCTGACAAGCAGCGTCAGTTTTATTGTCAAGCAATATTCTCGCTACGCCTCCTTGACTGTATACCATTTACTTTCTTATTTTTACGGAACCTGATTTCTCAGTAGTGGGTGGCATGTATTGGATTGGGCGCAGTCTGTTTGACGGACATTCTAATCGCCATGTCAATGTGCTGGGCTTTCTACTGGAACAGAACGGGGTACACGAGGCAAGTCATTCTTGCCTCATGCTGAGGCGAAGCCGTACTAACACCTGCGCACAGAACTGATTCAACTCTCATGACCTTGATGTCCTACTGCATTACCACTGGCCTGTTGAGTAGGTGAGACTGAATGCTGCGTTACATGGCCAAGATAAATGAACGACGCTAGCATCATTGCTTCTGCAACAGTCATCGCAGTAAAAGATTTTTTTTCTCACCCTTGAACTATCTCATATTGTGTTTAGTACGTGATTGCACCTACCTCTCTTCTTCCGGAGGCTATATTTTGGGCGCTGGTCAAATGTATGCCAGCGTAAATGTTGGGAAGTCAAGGTGACTTACGGAATACTTGCAGGCCATGTGAACTCCTTTCTCGCCATGTGAGAGGTACCTCCGTGCCGCTATAGGGATTGCTGATATGTGCGGCATTAAGGTTGAATTGTCGTGACTCAATTCGTGAGCGCGTAGGGGGGATGGACACAATGCCCAGTTTATGCATGAGTTCATTCAAGGCCGCGCGTCAGGGAGACACATCCGAGTCAACAACTCCGACAGTCGAACAAACTTCGGTGTCTGTTAGTATGCATCGGTCAGCCATTACGGACTACACACCCAGCAGGCACGATTCCAACACCAACCCTACTAGTCTGCTCGATGTTGAAAAACAGGTACGATTCTTCTATTTTTTTGTTGTGGAATCCGAATCGATTGGTCTTGGAAACTAAAGGAAGGAACTGCCCCTTATTTGTGATAGCCAACAATCGGATAAAGTCTCGATGGTGGGTTTTAGCCGAATCGTCTGAGTGGCACGAATAGTCGTTTATCGGTAGTACCCACAGATTTCGTATGCTTCAAGTTCTCAGGCTTATCTAGTACCAAACGCTACTTCTTTGGAGTCTGTATTGTTGGATTCCTATTAGTCTAAAGCTGCTCCGCCCTGTGTTTACTCGGAGTTTTTCACATGTTCTTGTTGTTTCTGTGCTGGTACCGATGTATCTACTCACCACAAGGCAAGCGCAGCCACACGGGGTTCGAGGAAGTGGTAACAAGATCGGACGAGTGGATTGAATCTCAGCCCTTTGCCCTCCGGATCAATGACGCTCAGGCACCACTACTTTGTGCAGCCGAAACCTATTTACATCCGATATGGCGCTAGTTCTCTTCCGTCCTCTCAAAACAAAAATGCATAGACACGCGAAGCGTTCCTTCGCTGAAAACATCCCCCAAAGTATCACAGAAACGCAAAAAGCACATGAGAAAGTTTCAACTTGTTATTTGGGTTGTCACGTGACACAAGCCGTCTAGAGCTTACTAATGACAGCTACCTTTTCCTTCTTCACAGCCTCGCCTAGGGCAGTAGTGGGGCATTCGGGTCAGATATCTCGCGTAATACCTGAAGCATCTGCTCGCGAACGCAAATAGAGAGTTCGCCAACATCCGAGGTCGTTAAACCGTCCATTGAAATCGGCGGAAGCACTGATGATTTGAAAGCGTCAATAAGGCCACGCACGGAAGAGAATCCCTTCGCACCTCTCACTTTCAAAGTGCCGGCGTTGAATACATCCTTGTGGTACATGTTCCAGTGATTCTCGAATACCACGGGGACAACCGGAAGGCCTGCCTGTACAGCAACGTGAAAGGCACCCTTCTTGAATGGTCGCATATCATGATAAGGCCGTGAAGTACGTGTCCCTTCTGGGAAAACCCAAATCGAGGTGTGATGCTTCTTTATTTCCTCTCCGGCAGCTTGAAGTGACTGCACGGCGACCGCACTGTTGCCGCGATCTACAAACACTGCACCTCCGGCTTGCAGGAATTGGCCAAAAAGCGGTATGTACTTGAGTGACTTTTTGGGCATCACCCGGGTCCCCTGCGGGATCACGCTGTCGGTATGGTCAGAGCCATGGAGGAGGATATGGCACTTGTTACGCACGCTGCAACGGGGAAAAGGTCCATCATACTTTGATGGTTTGCTATGAATACGCATGGGCGTACTTTGAGATGTTCTTTTCCTTCTACTACAATGCGTAGTCCAGAAAGTCGACTGAAAATGGGATAAAAAGCGCGGGCGAAGATGAAGTTGACATCGTATCGCCTGCCTAGCAGGTAGAGAGGAAGTGCTGAGAAAAATGCCACCGAAGAGCAAAGTCCGAGGGTGCTGAGATATAGAATGTTACAGAGGTAATATCTGGCGAGAGGAGATGACTGAGAGGCGCGGTGTAGCAGGTAGGATGGGAGGCCAACATAGGCCAGTGTCTTCACGATAAGCAAGACGAAAGACATGGTGGACTTCACAGCCCACAGGCCCCAACCCCACGAGTGCTAATGTTGCCTTGCCCCGCTCCAAACGCCGACCGACGCAATCACGGCGCCCCAACCCCAACCAGGCCACAGAAGAGTGCCACCTCACCTCAGTCACCCCAACCCCATGGCACCCCACGCAAGGTCCTTAGAGGAGTCTCAAGCCTGCGAAGGCGAGACCAACGGACCACGGATAAAATGCGGTGCCAACTAGATGCACGCTCGCAGCACCGTGTAGATAGTCAAACCGTCGAACAAGGCTCTTGTTATCGCAAGCGGTGCTGAGCGCGTCTTTTTAGTTTGGATACATATAGCGCTTTATAGATGCAGCACTCTTTTCAAAATAAAAGGTCATGCCAAATTTGATCAGACCTGAAGGTGTGTTCGACTTGGTTCGGTTTTCTTTCCCTTTTTGGGAAGAGCCAAACCACAGGATCTCACGCCACAAGGTCAAAGAACTTGCCGAGTAAAAAGTTGACCTCTGTGCCGCGACCGCCTGTGTGCCACGTTGCAGAATACAAGATTTTAAAAAAAGAGTAAAAAGTTGAATAAAACTGGTATTCAAGTCGACTCTTTACTCAACGTCATCATATAAAAATTTTGTGCATCACACCTCCACACCTGACTGTCATTAGAACACCTTGAGAACACGTAGGAATATCCTAGGTTGGCCGCGAAGCCTGGGAGATTTGAGTGCATTGTATATATAAACAGACTGGACGCTAAATCATAGCCTTAACAATTACAATGCTCCGGAAATTCTTTATAGTACATAACCGGCTGAGTCCTATTTGGGATCATATACTGTAGCCCAATCTGATCCGTGCACAAAGTTTGTCAGTTCGAGCCAAGTCTCATTTGTACCTGCAATCCAAACAGTGTTAGATCTATGAAAATATGGCCGGTGAATCTGGGGAATCCATAAAAGAAGTTCCCCATCTTCCCCACACATCCACCCATCGCTATCAATCAGGAATTTGTTCATGATATCGATGTTCTCAATGTCTCCTATTTTGCGCCCATACTTCTCCGCGTGATCTGTGCGATCTTGTGAGGCCGTAATGCGCTGCTCGTCCCGAGAGACCACCAAGTCGATTGATTTAACGGGTTTAGAAATCGGTCTTGCTTCCGATGGGACATCCCATACACGAACCGTGTAATCTCCAGAGGCCGATGCAATCCGCTGCCCATCTGGGGAAAATGCGACGGATAAGACCAAATCAGCGTGCCCACTAAATGGACCCGCTACGACCTCCCCTGTGATGGCGTCCCACACGAAAATCGTGCGATCGGCCGAGGCTGAGGCAATGCGCCGCCCGTCCGGCGAAAATGCAACCGAGTGGACCTCACCGGTGTGTCCGATTAATGGGCCTGCGAGAATCGTTCCTGTTGTGGCATTCCATACACGAATCGTGTGATCTCTCGAGCCGGAGGCGATGCGCTGCCCATCCAATGAGAATGCAATAGATCTGATCCGATCGGTATGTCCAGTAAATGGGCCCGCTAGACGATCTCCCATTGTGACAGACCATACACAAATCGTACGATCGTCTGATGCCGACGCAATGCGCTGCCCGTCCGGAGAGAATGCAGCAGATCTAACCCGATCGATTTGTCCAGTAATTGAATCCTCTACGACCTCTCCTGTTGTGGCATCCCAAACACGAACCGTGTTATCTCCCGAGCCTGAGGCGATGCGCCGCCCGTCCGATGAGAATGCAACTGAGGTGACATTTATGGTGTGTCCAGTAAATATGCCCACGACGTCTCCTGTTGTAGCACCCCACACGCGGATTGTGCCATCTAGTGAAGCCGAAGCAATGCGTTGTCCATCCGGTGAGAATACTACAAAAAGGACCCATCCTGTGTGACCAGTAAATGGTCCCGCTACAACCTGTCCTGTTGTGGCATCCCACACGCAAATTCTTCGATCAAATGAGGCGGAGGCGATGCGCTGCCCATCTGACGAAAATGCAACAGAAGTGACCCAATTGGTGTGACCAGTAAACGGGCCTGCTACTACCTCTCCTGTTGCGACACTCCACACACGAATCGTGAGATCAAACGAGGCCGATGTGATGCGTTGCCTATCCGGAGAGAATGCAACAGAAAAGACCTGTTCTGTGTGGCCAATAAGCGGGCCCGATACAACCTTCCCCGATGTAGCATCCCACACACGGATCGTGAAATCGTCAGAGGCTGAGGCAATGAGGTGCCCGTCTGTCGAGAACGCAACACCATTGACCTCATCGGTGTGTCCAGTCAATGGGCCTGCTATGATATCTCCTGTTGTAACATTCCATACACGAATTGTGTGATCTGCGGAGCCTGAGGCTATGCGCTGTCCGTCTGGGGAGAATGAAATAGACGCAACCTTATCGGTGTGTCCAGTAAACGGGCCCGCTTTGACATCCCCTGTTGCAGCATCCCATACGCGAATCGTACGATCATCTGAGCCCGAAGCGATGCGCTGGCCGTCCGACGAGAATGCCACAGATCTGACACAATCGGTATGTCCGGTGAATGGACCCACTAGAAGCTCTCCCGTTGCAGCATCCCACACGCGAATCGTACAATCGTCCGAAGCCGATGCAATGCGCTTCCCGTCCGGCGAGAATGCAACTGATCTGACCCAATCGGTATGTTCAGTAAACGGGCCCGCGACAACCTCTCCTGTTGTGGCATCCCAAACGCGAATCGTGTTATCTCCAGAGCCTGAGGTGATACGTTGCCCGTCTGGCGAGAATGCAATTGAATTGACATCATCGGTGTGCCCAGTAAAAGGGCCTGCTACGATCTCTCCTGTTGTAGCATCCCACACACGAATTGTGTGATCTCGTGAGCCTGACGCGATGCGTAGTCCATCCGGTGAGAATCTGACAACCTCGACGGACTTGTCATGTGCCCGGATCGTCATTTCCAATGCTGGCCAACGAGACAACTGCCCGCGCTCCAAAGACAATGTGTGGGGAAATAGGCCAACGTAATGCTTGACGATAAGGGAAGAGGATGGAGCGAATGGCAGCGCGGATATATATATGTGTGGAGCGCTCCTTGCCATAGCCGTTCCAAAGTACCGCACAAATGCGGTCCCATCATTCACAAATGCCAAAACATTCTCCACTTCTGCTTGGGAAGCCTTTTGGAAATTCACCCAATAGTCAATACATGCCATATTGAGCTATGGGATGTACATACCTTCGGCTGGTCAGATCGCAACCATGTCTTCAAGGACGATAATGCCGGCGAAGCAAGGGCCACACCACATTTAATGCTGAGCACTTCCAGCCAAAACAGAAACTTCGTCTCGAAGAAAGATCGAAGTTTCGTGCAGAGGTCGTGCTCGAAAGCAACATGTTCCAGATGATCATCCCAAAAAAAGCAGGCATACGATAGAGCGTGTGGAATGTGTTTGGTGATTCGAGAGGGAAGGTCTGATACATCACTGTTGGCAATATATGACGACTCGAGTTCGCAGATGTTGAACCTTAATTTGTCGAGCATCATAGAAAGGCAAGAGTGGGCCAACTGACGGTGGGCATCTTCAAGATCCACATAAAATGCCTCGCTCTTCCTGCTGGTCAGAAAATCGCGGAATGAGGTATGGAGAGGAACGACGGGGCGGGTATGATCAGATGATGTGACGTTGCTCAGCAGCGAGCCGAGGCGACGGAGGATTTCAAGAACGGGATCCGAATCCTCGGGGTCATCAATGGGGGCATGCCGGCGCAGAATAATCAAAGAAGATATGGAAAGTGGTTCGATCGCAGCGAAAAGTTGTCCCATCACGGACCGGAATAGAATCTGCGCTTCTTGTGGCTCGAAGTATCCTTCGAGAACTTCATTATATAACTTGTCCAACGGATCTTGTCCCTTGCGATCTCGAGAGTGTCCCAACAAGCGCCGTACGCACTTTTTCTTGCTAAAGCCAAAAATAGCAGGAGGGTCATTAATGAAACCGCATGAAACGGCTGCCCATTGGAACAGGCCCTCTGCTGCCTTCGCTAGTTCGAGGCCATGATCTCGGAAAATGTCTGGAGGGAGCTCGCTCTGAAGATACACGCAAATGTCTTGCTCTGTCTTGGCAGCCAGTTTGGCATCATCCATGTAGAGAATCTCGACAGATAACGCTTTTGCAAAAACGGCTTCAATACCGCCCTCAATCCTCGAGGTGACGAGTATTCGGAATTCTAATGGAAACTCGACGAGGTGCTGGGCAAGAAATGTGTGTATTCCAGTTTTGTTGATTATATCTCCGGTCTCATCCAAAGCGTCGATGATGATAAGAATTGGGCCTGAAAGTTCCAGGCTCTTGAGCGGTTCGAGGAGGAGTGATTCAAAAAGTATGCGATAATCCCGGGTACCACAAAGAGACGGGTTCTCCTTAAGGACCCTTCCGAGGGCAAGTTTGTACGCAGGATTGCGATAGGAAAGGTCCCGAGCAAGCGTCGTGAACAGCTGGTAAACCCCGTCTTTCGACTGTTCCTTCCGTACAAAAGCGAAGTAAGAGCCGAGTCCCTTCTTGTCGAAGCAGCGTGCGACCTCGTGTGCAATCGATGACTTTCCTGTGCCTGCCTGGCCAAGGAGAACCAGCCCACGTTGAGATTTTGGATTCTCGACCCACTTCACGATATGATCCAAAAAGTCTTCGCGAGTGCCTGGAAGACACCGTTTCTCATCGCCGAATCGCCACCCTCCCTTATAAGGCAGTTCTCTGATTATCGCGCCCAGCTCTGTGATACCTTTGTTAGATCGACGATCCAAAGACCATGTAACCGTAACTTGAAAATTACATACCAGCTTCTAGCACGGCAACCTCGGTGGTGAGGACAGCACGGGCGAGGAAATTGTCTCGCAGTCCGACGAGGCTGGTGCGGTACTGATCAATTTTTTCATCAACTTGACCGAAGGCACTCTTCAAAGACCGCTTTCCTGCAAATCATATGTATATAATGACCAACGCGAGAGGCCAAGACGACGTACCAACTTTCACATCCTCTGCATACAGTCTGATGAACGTGGCACATTCGGCGACGCATTCCAGCATCTTTTCGAGGATTGTTGCTTGCTTGGACTCTGGCTTGATGCCCCGCAAAATGTCGGCCTCTTCCGCGAATTCAAATGCATCACGTATCGCCTCAAGCAGTGTTTGGATGTTATCGTCACGCTGAATCTGCTTTAGCAAGGTCTGGCGCTAAGGTAAGCAAAAAAAAGGGATCATCAGGATAAGAAAACACACGTCGGGGATTTTTGAGAGTAAACTCCATGCGAGACTTGCGAAAGAGTTCAGCTGAGGATCGGACGTTAGTCCAGGACGGATGGACGAAGACGATAAGGGCGGGCCTACTGAGGCGATTGGGGTGACGGTATCCATCACCCACTTAATAGCACTAACAGCACTTTCCCATGTTTTTATCGTATCGATGACCTCGATGGCTTCCTCAGCACGACTGAGAGCAGCACGGGACATCTCCGCCTGGCTCTTCGCTGCTTGTCGCACAGGCGTACCACTCTTAATGGGAACGACATCGCTCCTGGATAGGGGGGTGGAATCCGCCGTGGATTTCATGGTTTCACTTCCGGATTGGACAATAGCACCTCCATCATCGTTGTTCGAATTGGCCATTTCGGCCGCTATGCCGTTCGGGGTGTTGACTGCTGCAGTCAGAGAGGAACCCACGTTTGCTGACATGCTGATCGTTAATACCATGGCCGGCTCTCCTGAGTTTCTGGCATGTCCGCCAGTGCTGACCAAAACAATATCGAGTTCTTCATATAAGGCGCTTAGCTAGATGCATGAGTAACAATTCTGAGACAGACGAACCGTGTCGGGGTTCACATGTTATCTCCTGCAACCCAACAAGGATGTCTGTCGTGATGGCCTTTTTCGCATAAAGAGATATGGTAATACGGGAGTGCGGTTGTACGACGCTGTGGGATATTCAGTTTGCACATAGGAATAAAAATTTGACATTTCTCACAATGTGTCGATGTTCTCGTTCCATTCCACGCGATTCGCTACCCTCCGCACAGGTCGTGACTGCCACTTTCTCTCCCCGTATGTCACTGTAGCATAAAATCGTTTCTTTTCGCCAAGGAGGGTCTTGAGACGGGGAATGTTGTCGGCTCGGAGGACTAACAGGGGACAAAAATTTAAGTACTTGTCAGAGTAGAAGCACAAAGATACGTACCGGTCACCCGAAGAGGAAGCAAGCTTGGTTGAATTTCGCTGGTTTCTGGGCGACTGATGGACTGTATTTCAGAGCTTTGAGGACCTGGGCTAAAGTAATGGTGAATCGAGACGAAAATCGAGCATGAGAGACCTTGGCATACGGGTTTAGGACCATGTTTGCGTTCGTGGCTCGTAAGTGTCTTCCGTAGATTGAAATACAAAGTGCTGTACAGGTATGAAAGACACTGGTTGCCCTTCTTTCCTCATTGGGATCAATCACGCTCAGGCAGGTGCAATCCAAACCTAAACATTCGACATGGCGCTGGTGCTCCTCCGTCCTCTCAAAACAAATAAGCATAAATATGCAAAGCGTTCCTTACTGTAACCATCCCATAAAATATCGCAAACGTAAACTACGTGAGTATGCTATTTAGGTCGTCACGTGATCACAGCTCTGTGTTAGCGCTTTGTATCGTCCCCATCGCGTGGCGGGGGTGGGGCACTCGGATCGGAGATCTCGCGTAATACCTGAAGCATCTGCTCGCGAACGCAAACAGAGAGTTCGCCAACGTCTGCGGTCCTCAAACCCTCGGTTGAAATCGGTGGGAGCACTGAAGATTTGAACACAAAGTCAATAGAGTGGCACACGCACGCAAGAGGATCCCTTCACACCTCTCACTTTCAAAGTGCCAGCGTCGAAAACGCCCTTGTGGTACATGTCCCAGTAATTCTCGAATACCACGGGGACAACCGGAAGGCCTGCCTGTACAGCAACGTGAAAGGCACCCTTCTTGAATGGTCGCATGTCATGGTAAGGGCGTGAGGTACGTGTCCCTTCTGGGAAAACCCAAATCGAAGTGTGATGCTTCTTTATTTCCTCTCCGGCAGCTTGAAGTGACTGCACGGCGACCGCACTGTTGCCACGATCTACAAACACTGCACCTCCAGCTTGCAGGAACTGACCAAAGAAAGGCATGTATTTGCTTGACTTTTTGGACATCACTCGGGTCCCCTTCGGGATCACGCTGTCGGTATGGTCAGAGCCATGGAGGAGGATATGGCACTTGTTACGCACGCTGTAATGAGGAAAACATCCATCATACTTTGATGGTTTGCTATGAATACGCATGGGCGTACTTGAAGGTGTTCCTTTCCTTCTACTATTACGCGTAGCCCAGACAGTCTACTGAAAATAGGATAGAAAGTTCGGGCGAAGATGAAGTTGACATCGTATCGCCTGTCTAGCAGGTAGAGAGGAAGTGCTGAGCAAAATGCCACTGAAGAGCAAAATCCGAGGGTGCAAAGATATAGAATGTTGCAGAGGTAATATCTGGTGAGACGAGACGACTGAGAGGCGCGGTGTAGCAGGTAGGATGGGAGGCCAACATAGGCCAGTGACTTCACGATAAGCAAGACGAAGGACATGCTGGCATTCACGGTACCTTGTCCACGCGGCCTCCAAACGCCGACCTACGTAATCGCCAGGTGCCGCGGAAGGGGGCCGCCACGCCACTCACCTCGGTCTCCACCACCCCAGGTAGCCCGCGAAAAATTCTTCGAGGAGCCTCAAGCCTGCGAAAGCGAGACCCACAACCGATCACGGATAAAGAGCAGGCCTGAATAGAAGCAAGCTCACGGCACCGTGTAGGTAGTCAACTCGTCAAACTAAGCTCTTGTTTTCGAAAGCGATGCGGAGCGCGTATTTGTACTTTGAATGCATGTTGCGCTTTACAGATGCAGAGTTCTTTCATCAGAAGAGAAGGGCATAAGCTTTAAGCTTTAAGGCAGGTCGTCTTCCATTTACAGTGATCCGCGTGTCGGCCCAATCCGAGCCCGAGTCGTCCGAAGACATGTCCCGGAAACGGAACCCGCCCAGCACCCACCACCTCAGAGAGCCGCAAATCCAATCCGACACGAATGACCGCCTGGCATACCAACCCTCAATCTCGTGCTCAATAGGGTGAATAAAACCGGAAGTAGTCTATCGTGTCTGGGTAAACCGAAATTATCTGCGCCGAAGTCTCAAGAAGTAGAGGCATGGCGATTCGTCCCGTCTCTTATGGCCATCCAGTAGTTTCCTTTCGGACTGGGGCACGCACCGCCCAAAAAGCCCACTCTCTCTCCATTTAGGGCCACTCGACACCACAAAGTCACCCCAAGTGAGTCTTCGATTTCTAGCACGAGTGGAATCGTGGCACTTTATGCCGTCGAACTCAACACAAAGAAGTCTTTCCACTGTTCAAAAGAGTGCCCAGGTTTCTTGACTTATAATCAGCCCTTCGTCTACGGCCAACTTTCCCAAGACACTGTAGCACCAAGCACTCGCAGAAGCTGCCTCCAACGACACCACTCTCGGTGGTAGCACTACTCGGTCGGAAGCGGAGAAGATTCTTGGCTTCTTGAATGGGCCTTGCAAAAATGCACCCGTTTAGCCGGCTCCACCATCGTCCCCGGAGCATGATAGGTCATGGTTCGGACTTTCAGTCTGATCTGACACAGTTCTTTGTTTCCTGTCACGAGCACCAGCTCGGATTCGCCACTGGAAGAGGAAGAGACAGAACCTCAAAGGTAAGCGTTGACCTTCCTACCTGAAAATTGCGTCACATATCATCCTTTAGCTTGCATCGGCGAAGAGTCGTTGAGATTACATCCCTTCGCGGAAATCAAATCATGGAACCAACTATGTTCACCACGCCTTGGCGCAGATAGACCCCGTCCTCCGCGCGAAGTCTGAAGGCGTTTTCATAGCGTCAGATGCTATAGCTTGTTCTCTCGATAATAAACTCCCGTGCGTCGTTTGAGAGAATATACCCTAACCCTAGTATGGGGCTATCGTGACCACATGCACGAGCGTTTGAGAATTTGTTCTTAATCGACACCTCTCTGCGGAAATTCGTCTAGAACACTGCCGTATCTAAACGCAAGCTACTAAAGCGTTAAGCACAGCCTGTGCCCTGTGGGGACGGTTGAGAACTATCACCAACCAACAAAGGAAACTTTCTGTCTCCTATGACGCCGACTTCGCATCAGCTTTCTGTCTCCATCATGCAGGATATTTCGATGGGCTAGCCACTGAATTATGGCCTCAATAAGAATACTTGCTGTACATTGTGGCTGGACAGGAACTCTGAAATGAAAGAAAAAAACATAGCATATACTTCACTCTATTTAGACAAATTGTAAACATATACGGTAGCCCAATTTGATCCATGCACAAAGTTTGTTAGTTCAAGCCAAATTTCGTTTTTGCCTGCAATCCAAACAGTGTTAGATCTGTGAAAATATGGCCTGTAAATCTGGGGGATCCATAAAAGAAGTTCCCCATCGTCCCCGCACATCCACCCATCGCTATCGATCAGGAATTTGTTCATGATATGGATGTTCTCGATGTCTCCTACTCCGAGTTCGTCCTTCTCCACGTGATCTGTGCGAACTTGTGAGATCGTAATGCGCTGCTTTTCCATGGAGAATGCCAAAGAGTCGATGGATTTAGTGTGTTCAGGAAGCGGTCTTGCTTTCGATGGGACATCCCACACACGAATTGTGCAATCTCCGGAGGCTGATGCAATGCGCCGCCCGTCCGGGGAAAATGCGACCGATAAGATCAAATTGGTGTGTCCAGGAAATGGGCCCGCTACGACCTCCCCTGTTATGGCATCCCACACGAGAATCGTGCGATCACAGGAGGCTGAGGCAACGAGCCGCCCGTCCGGTGAAAATGCAACCGAGTTGACCTCGTCGGTGTGTCCGGTTAATGGACCTGCAAGAATCATTCCTGTTGTGGCACTCCACACACAAATCGTGTGATCTCGTGAGGCTGACGCAATGCGTTGCCCATCTGATGAGAATGCAACACATAGGATCCAACCGGTATGTCCAATGAAGGGGCGAACTAGAAGATCTCCTGTTGCGACAGACCACACACGAATAGTACGGTCGTCTGATGCCGACGCAATGCGCTTCCCGTCTGGAGAGAAGACAACAGATCTGACCAAACCGGTATGTCCATAAATCGGGCCCGTTACGACTTCTCCTGTTGTGGTATCCCAAACACAAACCAAGCGATCACCGCCTGAGACGATGCGCCGCCCATCGGGCAAGAAGACAACTGAGTTGACTTCAATGGTGTGTCCAGTAAAAAGGCACACAACCTCCCCTGTTGCAGCATCCCACACGCGAATCGTGTTATCTCGTGAAGCCGAGGCAATGCGTTGTCCGTCCGGTGAGAATGCTGCAAAGTTGACCCGTCCTGTGTGTCCAGTAAATGGACCCGCTACGACCGCTCCTGTTGCAGCATCCCAGACACAAATTGTTTGATCAAATGAGGCCGAGACGATGCGCTTCCCATCCGAAGAAAATGCGACAGAATGGACCCAATTGGTGTGACCAGTAAACGGGCCTGTTGCTACTTCTCCTACTGGGACACCCCACACACGAATCGTGAAATCGATCGAGGAAGATGTGATGCGTTGCCTGTCCGGAGAGAACGCAACAGAAAGGACCTTATCGGTGTGGCCAATAAGCGGGCCCGCTACAACCTTCCCCGTTGTAGCATCCCACACACGGATCGTGCAATCGTTCGAGGCTGAGGCAATGAGTTGCCCATCTGGCGAGTACGCAACGTCGTTGACAGTATCGGTGTGTCCAGTAAATGGGCCTGCGATCGTCTTTCCTGTTGTAGCATTCCATACACGAATTGTGCAATCTGCGGAGCCCGATGCTATGCGCTGGCCGTCTGGAGAGAATGAAACGGATGTAACCTTATTGTTGTGTCCAATGAACGTGTCCACGATGACATCTCCCGTTGCGGCATCCCATACGCGAATCAAATGATCATCCGAGGCTGATGCGATGCAATGGCCGTCCGGCGAGAACGCAACAGATCTGACGCAAAGGACATGTCCATAGAATGGGTGCGCTAGAAGCTCTCCCGTTGCGGCATCCCACACCCGAATCGTACGATCGTCTGATCCAGATGCAATGCGCTTCCCGTCCGGCGAGAATGCAACGGATCTGACCCAACCGCTATGACCAATAAATGGGCCCGCTACGAGCTCTCCTGTTGTCGCATCCCAAACACGAATTGCGCCATCGTCCGAGCCCGAGGCTATGCGTTGCCCATCTGGCGAGAAAGCAATTGAGTTGACATCATTGGGGGACCCAGTAAACGGGCCTGCTACGACCTCCCCCGTTGTGGCATGCCACACGCGAATTGTGTGATCTCGCGAGGCCGAGGCGATGCGCTGTCCATCAGGAGAGAATATAACCGAGTCGATTGCTTTGCGATGTGCCTGGATTGTCATTTCTAGTGCTGGCCAATGAGACAACTGCCCGCGCTCCAAGGACAATGTGCGAGGAAATAGGCCAAGGTAATGCTTGGAGATGAGGGAAGAGGATGGTGCGAATGGCAATGCGGATATATAGATATGAGGAGCGCTCCTTGCCATAGCCATTCCAAAGTACCGCACAAATGCGGAACCATCATTCACAAATGCCAAAACGTTCTCCATCTCTGCTTCGGAAGCCTTTTGAAAATTCACCCAATAGTCAATACATGTCATATCGAACAATGAGATGAACCTACCTTCGGCTGGTCAGACCGTAACCATGTCTTCAAGGACGATAATGATGGCAATGCAAGGGCCACGCCACATTTAATGCTAAGCACCTCTAGCCAAAACAGAAACTTCGCCTCGACGAAGGATCGAACTTTAGCGAAGAGGTCGTGCTCGAAAGAAACACGTTCCAGATGATCGCCCCAGAAAGTGCAAGCATAATATAGAGCGTGTGGAATGTGTTTGGTGATTCGAGAGGGAAGGTCAGATACATCGCTGTTGGCGATATATGACGACCCAAGTTCACAGATATTGAACCTCAACTGGTCGAGCATTATAGAAAGGCAGGAGTGCGCCAATTGGCGGTGGGCATCCTCAAGATCCACATAAAATACCTCGCTCTTCCCGCTGGTCAGAAAGTCGTGGAATGATGTATGGAGAGGGATGATGGGGCGGGTTTGATCAGATGATGTGACGTTGCTCAGCAGCGAGCCGAGGTGTCGGAGAACTTCAAGAACCCGATCGGGGTCCGAATCCTCAAGCTGGAGTTGAACTGTTGGTGAGTGACGTCGTAGAGTGATCAAGGAATTGATGGAGAGGGGCTCCATCGCAGCCAAGAGCTGGCCCATCACCGACCGGAAAAGGATCCGGGCTTCATCTGATTTGAAGTGCTCTTTCAGGACTTCTTCGTACAACTTGTCCAACAGACCCTCTCCACTGTGACCTCGAGTGTGTCCCAACAGGCGCCGCACGCACTCCTCGTTGCTTAGCCCAAAGCTATCAGTGCTCTCTATGAACCCGCATGCAACGGCAGCCCACTGAAACAGACCCTCGGCCGATTTCGCTAATTTGGCACCATAGACTTCGAACACGTCCTCGGGAAGCTTGCTTCGAAGGTAGATCCCAATATCTTGCTCCGTATTGGCAGCGAATTGGGCATCATCCATATAGAGGGTACGGACGGACTGTGCATTAGCAAACGCAAGTTCGATCCCATTCTCCAGCCTTGAGGTAATGAGGATGCGAAAGTTTGCGGGGAGGTCGATGAGACGTCGAGCAAGAAATGTGTGTAGTCCGTTCTTGCCGGTTGTCACATCACTCTCATCCAATGCATCTATGACAATTAAAATAGGACTGGAAAGCGGCAGGCTCTTCAGCGGATCGACGAGGAGGGATTGAAAGAGAGTGCGATAGTCTCGGGTGCCACAAAGAGACGGATTCTCCTTGAGGACCCTCCCGAGGGCGAGCTTGAACGCAGGATAGCGATAGGAAAGGTCCCGAGCAAGCGTCGTGAACAGCTGGTAAACCTCGTCTTTCGACTGCTCCTTCCGCAGAAATGCGAAGTAACAGCCGAGACCTTTCCTGTCGAAACGACGTGCGACCTCGTGTGCAATCGAAGACTTTCCCGTTCCTGCCTGGCCGAGGAGTACCAGCCCACGTTGAGATTTCGGATTCTCGAACCACTTGGTAATATGATCCAAGAAATCTTTGCGTGTGCCTGGAAGACAGCGCTTCTCATCGCCGAATCGCCACCCTCCCTTATAGGGCAATTCTCTGATTATTGCACCCATTTCTGTGTTCCCCTTGTTAGATCGACGATCTGACCATCTTGTGACTGTCAGAATTACACACCAGCGTCCAATACAGTAAGTTCGGTGGTGATAGCAGCAATGGCGAGGAAATCCTCTCGCAGTTGGACTAGGGTAGTGCGGTAGTCTTCGACTTTCTCGTCAGCTTGGCCCGCGATATTCTTCAAAGACCGCTTCCCTGAAAATCACTCGTTTATAACGAGAAGGAGAAAAGTCAAGACGACGTACCGACTTGCACATCCTTCGCATACGATTCGATAAATTCAGCAGATTTGGAGACGCACTGCAACATCTCATCAAGGATTTCCGCCTGTACTGACGCCGGTTGGATGTTCAGCAAAACGTCCGCTTCCTTTTTAAGTTCAAAAGCATCCCGTATCGCCTTGACTAGCGTTCGGACGTTGTCGTCACGTTGAAACTGGTGTATCAAAGTCTGGTGGCGAGATGATGAAAAAAAGTGTGAGTGTTCTATATCCTCCGAAAACGCAAGGAGTCGCACCTCAGGGATCTTTGAGAGCAGGGTCCATGCTAGCTTGGCATGGGGTACTGCTAGCTAAACAGCAAAGGTTAATAAGGCAAGGCAAGCAAAACAATGTTGGGCATACATCTGCGATTGGACCGATGGTATCCATCACCCACTTGATAGCATTAACTGCGTCCTTCCACGTCTCCACGGTCTCCACGGTCTCCATACCTTCCTCAACGTGATCAAGAGTATGTGATATCTCCGTCCAGCTGTCCAGCATTGGAGCACCGCTCGCAACAGGAGGGTCACCCGTTTGGGAAAGAGGGGCGGTAACTGCCGTGGGTTGCATAGTTTCCTTGTGGGATCCCGCAATACGACGCGTCGCACCTCCTTCAGCAACCGAATCAGCCGTCTCAGCTGGTGTGGGGTTCGGGGTGTTGACTGCCACAGTCAGAGAGGAACCCGCGTTTGCTGACATGCTAATCGTTAACACTGTGGCCGGCTCTTCTGTACGTCCAACATGTCCGCCAGTACCCCCGAAAACAATATCAAGTTCTTCATGTTGGGCGCTTAGCCAGACATGTGAGTAGCAATTTCAAAAAACACACGAACCGTGATGGGGTTCACAGGTAATCTCTTGGCTTCCAATAAGGTTATCTTTCGTCATGGCCTTTTCCGCATAAAGCGATATTGTAATACGGGAGAACGGTTGAACAGCACTGCAAGAGACTGAGTTGTACATAGGAATAAAGATTGGGATTTCTCACAATGTGTCGACGTTCTCGTTCCATTCCACGCGTTGTGCTACTCTCCTTACAGGTCGCGACCGCCACGTTCTCTCCCCATAGGTCACAATAGCATAAAATCGCCTGCTTTCGCCAAGGACGGTTTTGAGACGGGGAATGTTGTTTGCTCTGAGGACTAAAGAGGACAAAAATTAAGTACTTGTCAAAGTGGGACATAAACTGTACGGACCGGTCACTTGAAGAGGGAGCAAGCTCGGTTGGATTTCGCCGGCCTGCGAACGACCGACGGGCCGCAATGGAGAGGTTTGAGAATCTGGGCTATAGTAATGATGAATAGGATGAAAATGGGTGAGAGACCTTGGCATACATATTCGGGATCATCCTTATGGGAGAATGATTCGTAGATTGAGATATAGGCAAGAACGAAAGAAGGGAGGGAAGGTATTGAGGTAACCACGCGGCATCTCTCTTTAATGCGTTCCATAGAGACCAACCTTCGCACGCCTTTCTTTTTCTCTATCAACGGCATTTAATTTGTTGGCTTCTGTATCCATGTGCGAAGCAAGGCACACTGGCCTGTTGATTAGGTGAGACTTCATAAATGAACCAAGTTGGCGGATTGCAGCCGTGCCGTTTACTTCAGAACGTTGTACATACTTATTCACGCCTACCTATAGTTGTAATCCTGCAAAGAGGCTTTCGTGTGGGATTTGACAATATACGGTCACTCTAATATTGATTAACATCCTTTCAGGGCCTGTGAACTCACTCCCCGTCATGTGAGAGGGGATGCGACATTTGTAGCATTCGGGATTCGGTGCGCCCGACTCCGAGCTGACTCTTGAGTGGGCAGCGAACGTTGAGCCCTTCGCCACCGTCTACATGGTTTCAGCCACGCAGAGTCAACGTCCCGGCCAGTCAGATAATCTGTGATATCTGATAGCGAAGCACTATTCGGCCTCTACGGGCTATACACCACGCAAGCATGAATAAGATCGCTGATTCCTAAAGTAGGGAAGCACAACAATAGCCAATGATGGGGTCCAGTATCGAGTAGATCATAGACAGTGGCGTCAATGGTCACAAACTTGACTCACATAGCATTGCACTTCTCCTACTGTAGTACCAGTATTATGCGGAGCCTTTGGATTCTTCACCACGCTTGAATACAGAGATGCTTCCACCAAATCTGTCTCTCCTAATGACATCCTTGTTGAGGGCTGTCATGCAAAGTTACGATCAAAGAACGCGTCAACGCACCAAAGACACAAGGACATTCCCACGGTTGGCCTGCCTCGTCACGATGACACTATCTCCTCGCTACCCTCAATACCATTTCCCGATGTCGGCGAATTCCGTCGTTCATAGTTATTTATAACCACATGTCTCCCCTCGTCCCCGTCTGAATGCTCAAGACATCCTCGTTCTTCTCTCCGAGCAAGCCAATCCGGACGCCCCTCGCATCCTTGTCTCAGCCATTGAGGCATGCATCTACCCACGCCCCTGCCACCGACTCCGCTATCCTATATGTATTCAAAGTTGGCTCGACAGGCCAGGGTCTCGCGCCACCACCGACCGCGACTCTCGTAAGGGCATTCATTCGCTGGTTTGCAAACCCCGACACGCGTCCAATTGCCACGCAGCACCTCTGGGTGCAGCTCTTTGCTCGTGCCCAGGGTCAGTACCTCTTCCCAAAGTCGAGCTATTACCCAGGAAAACGTCCGCTGAGGGACGCGCGTCTCTGTGCGTGGTGGCGATGCTCTCGGTCAAGTAGTGCGCGAGGCGATTCCCGGACATAGTGAATTAGAGGCACGGCAAGTCGTGGTACTACGTCTTTCCCATCCAACTCGTCATCTGCCCCCACCCCTCTACACTAGGTCTATGGGCATCCACACAGCTAATCAGACATCCCGCTTCTGTGCCCTCCGCCAGAAGGCCTGCACAACCTGGGTCCAGAGAGGGAGAGAAAGGGAAGGACAAGAAGAAGGAAACAACATATCCTGGCGGCGACCTTAGCAGAGTGAGCCCAACGTCCTTTCGGCGGGGGTGCGTTGCAGGTGCTGTCACCGGATTCTTCTGTGGGGATATCGGTGCCCGAGCATCGAATGCTTTCTCCATGCCCATCTCCCTTTGCGCCCACAGCATGGGCAGGTCCCACGCGCGATGAAAAGGCATGTCCTTTCCAGTCTTCTCACGGGTGTCGAGTTTTTGATGCCGGAGCGTGCGCACAAGGCTACAGATGTCATCGAGGGTGCAGTGCGTGGTCTGTGCGAGGGCCTTGCGCATAAACTGCCTGCACCAAAGTCGAAGAATCAGAACGCCGAAACGATGCAAGAATTGGCTGTGTCACTGCCCCCCTCGAACGCCTCCTCGGCGTACAGTAGGTCTGCCGGTTGTAGGCGATGTATCACCGAACCCTTTCGAGGAGCCTGAAGCGACTTTGGAGACATACAAAGCATATATATACGATTCCATCACCGTGAGCAACCCTCCTCTGCCGCAGAGAGAGGTTGGCAGTGGCGCAACGAAGGACGGGGCAGTGGTATTATCTCAACCATTTGTCCTTCTGATTCTGGTGTTGACACGTACGTATCTGACTTGGGCGCTGTACTTGCTGTAATGGCAGCCCGCATGGACTTCACAGCCCACGGGCCAACCCCCGAGTCCTAATATTGCCTTTCCCCCCTCTAAACGGCGACCCACATAATCACCAGGCACCTCAACCAACCCGCGGAAGAGCGGCACCTCGCACCAGTCACCCCCACACCCCCGGCAGCCCCTGGGAGGTCCTTAGAGGAGTCTCAAGCCTGCGAAGGTGAGACCCACCACCGATCACGGACAAAGTGCAAGGCCAAATAGAAGAACAATCGCAGTACCATGTAAATAGTCACCCACGCCAACTAGGCTCTTGCTTTCACAAGCGGTACAGAGCGCATGAATACATATTATAAAGTTTTACAGATGCAGAGTTCTTTCTTAAAAGAACAGGACATCCTTTGCGGATCGAGTCTGACACTAATCTTAAAGGGACGTGTTCGACTTGGTTCAGTTTTTCTGATCGGAACACGTGGCAGAACCCCCCCCCGGCCTCCAAAATAATCATCAGGCCGCGGAACCTGCGAAGGCGAGACCCACAATCGATCACGGATGAAGAGCAGCCTGAGGGGCGAAAAGAAGCGCGCTCGCAGCATATTGATAGTCCACCCGTCAAATCAGTCTCTTGTTCTCGCAAGCGGTGCGGAGCGCGTATTTGTAGTTAGTTACGCATTTACAGATGCAGAGTTCTTTCAACAGAAGGACATACTGGCCTTTGAGGGAGGTTATCTTCCATTTAAGCTACAGTAATTCGCCTGTCGGCCCAATCCGAGTCCGAGTCGTCCGAAGACATGCCGCCCAGCACTCACCACTCACAGAGCCGCAAGTTCAGTACCATTCAAGCCGACACGGATGACCACCAGGCACACCAACAATATCACGCTCAACTTAAAAGAGTCTCAGGAAGTAGTCTATCGTGTCTGGGTAAACCGAAATTATCTGCGCCGAAGTCTCAAGTAGAGCCATGGAGTTCCTCCGTCACTTAATGGGCCATGCACCCCGGCCGCCCAAATAGCCCACTCACCTCCCATTGAGGGCCACTCCACATCACAGAGTCACCTCAAGAGAGTCTTCAAATTTCCAGCACGAGTGGAATCATACCTCTATATGCGGTCGAATCTGCAAACTTAGTACAAAGTCGTCTGTCCACTGTTCAAATGGACGCCCAGGTTTCGATCAGCCCTTCGTCTACGGCCAACTTTCCCAGGACACCGTAGCATCATACACTCGCAGAAGCTGCCTTCAACGACACCACTCTCTGTGGTAGCTCTGCTCGGTCAGAAAGGGAGAAGATTCTTGTCTTCTTGGATGACCTTGCAAAAGAGCGCCTGTTTAGCCGGCCCCACCATCGTCCCCGGTGCGTGATAGGTCTGGTTGAGACTGCAGTCTGAGCTGACACAGTCTTTGTTGCCTGTCCCGAGTACCAGATTCGCCACTGGAAGAGGAAGAGGGACAGAGCCTCAAAAGGTAAGTGTTGACCACTATGCGCCCACAAACAGGTCCAGTGGACCCGAAATTGGTGTCAAAGTGATCATTCACCCGGTAAACAGACAAATGATGAGTACATTGTAAAATTTCTAGTCCAAGTTAAATGAACCCGGTTTTAACGAGTCCTAAGTAGTACCTTCATGACCCGAAAAACAAGGGACATGAACACGTTCTGGACCATACATTGAGCCACCCGATTTCATGACCCAAAAAACGTGTCACATAAACGTGTACTAAACCAAGTAACAAACTACCCAAATCAATGACCCAGAAAATGGACTCATTGTTCCTCGCGTTCCAGTTTCCAGTTGGGCACCTTCGGAGGCTCAGCTCAAGCTATTCCGGTCCTTCTTTTCCAATGAGCAGGTCAATCTCTCTCCCAAGGGGTTGCGATATGCCATCAATCCACACGGCAACTTGTGTCGCACCGAGACATTCTCACGAGACCAGGAGCGACGGGATCAATGCCGGCCGAGTGACGTAGAGTGTCGATGTGAGCGAGAAGGCGAGTGTGAGCGTGGGGAACGCGAACACCGACGGCGCTATGGATACAGACTGTGAGCCGCAAGAAAGACATATCAAGCAAGATATATGGACCTTCAGGAAACACCTTGGATGGGCGCATCAGTCGTCACGTAGCCGAGCGACGTCGCGTGCGGAATCCCTCCGACCATAACGGGATGTATCACCCTGGCGCCCTTGTCGACCCCCGTGATCCGGTATGTCTCCCCATGGCTATTGTTGTTGTTGTTGTTGTTGTTGTTGTTGTTGTTGTTGTTAGATCTGAGATGGAGAAGGCAGCACGTAGTTTGGGGAACATCTCGGCCGTCATGAACACACGTGCTGTGGCTTCCCAGAACGAGAAGGCTTGGCCAAGCTTCATGGGAGAGAATGCTGCGGTGTTGGAGGGTGGAGAGGATGTTGGGGATACCAGCAAGACATTGACAACAAGGATAGGCCAAGGGGAAGGTTGGCGAGATGAGCGATTGTCTGGGACAGAATAGGAGTGCTCAAATTTTGCCTAAGTCATTCCGACGAACCAATCATAGCGTGTTTATCATTGTTTGCACGATGTTGAGTTTGTCGGCAACTCAATGAACAACTGTCCTAGCCCTCCCCCACTCTGACATTCCTTAAATGGAAACTATTACAAATCAATATACCACGTGATCTATTCGTTTTCCGAACGGACTGAACTGCAGAGCTGGCCCACCCGTCTCACATTTCCATAAAAGGAAGCTATGACAAATGTTTATCCTT